>JAODLD010000016.1:12731577-12777372 GCA_026781065.1 Mormyrops boulengeri
TTTGCAATACATATATTACTCTATCTTCTTATCCTGTCAAGGCTGGGGGGGGGGGGGTGGAGGTGTTTCAAGCCTATGCCAGAGAATGTAGGGACAGAGGACATTTCAATTCCAGAAAGTAAAAATCCAGACTAAGATTTTGTTCCAACCAACCAGTTGAGTATAAAGAGTCACAGTCACAGAGTGCTCATCTGGGTGGTTGAAACAAAATCTTGGTCTAGATTTGTACTTTCTGGAACTGAAATGTCCACCTCTGCATAGGGGGACACCCTGGTGGGATGCTAGTCCAAATATACACTCACAGTTATACGCTACAGACATCATTGGACAGTAGGAGGAAACAGCAGAGGGAAAACATGCAAACTGCCCACACACAGAGCAGAGGCTGCATTCAAACCCCCACTGATGAGGTGTGGAGCCACAGTGTTACCCCCCCGAGTCATCAGGCTGCCCTGTTTCTGCAGGACTAATATATTTTTCCTTTTGAAAATCCTTTTCTGACATAGGACATCTGTCTGCTGAAATAAAACTACAAGTTATTTAGTCACTCTAGGCTGGACTACGGAACAGAGGCTGAATGACTTCGGGTCATAGTTGCATGTATTAAAAATAAACTGAAAAACAAAACTGGAGAACATAGGAAAAATGACCAATTAAGAGACCTGATCCACTGACACTAATTAGCATTTAGCATGAGACTGATAAATTATTTCCAAGGAAACTGACATTTTCATTTTAAAAATTCAAATAAAATCAACACCTGCCAGATGTCAAAACATGCCAGGCATATAGCAGTCTCTCCAGCCCCCAAAGTTATTTACGGCTTTTACATAAACTTATTGCCATCCAGGATTTATTTTGCTTCACAGTTTCCTCGTATGTTCAGCAACAGATGGAATGTGATTCAAACAGACTGATCGAACGGCGACATTCATCTGCCCTGGTGTGATTTATCTATTCAACCTGGACCCCACAGATAACCAAAAGAGATGTTGTCTGATACATCCAGGGCTTTCGGAGTGACCCGGTTTACTTTTTACATGTGTCCGAGACGGTAACTCACCCAAACGCAAGTGCGTACATGGTTTGCTGCACGCGATTTCACACCTTGCTTCAGGCATGTATCAGACACTCCTCTTTGTAGGAAGAACCGTTATATGTATTAAATACATATTTAAATGCTTATCCAGTGAAACACAGACCTAACGTTTCACTTCTCATCTGCTTTCACTGTTCAGCACATTCAGTATCTGGCACAGCTGACTGGAAAGGCAAAGCATCTATGTCCTGCCTGTGATATTTTTATTATTTGTTAATACATACCCATTTTTCATAACTGCTTATGCAGCACAGGGGGCCTTTCCCAGGAAATTGGGCATACACTATGGCAATTTCAAGACATGGCTCCCCCTAAACGGCTGTCTACGGACTGTGGGAAAAACCCAGCACAAACTCTGAGAATATACAACTCTCCTGCTCACACAGAGGCAGGTCAGAATAAAACCCATAGCAGCAGAGCTGTGAGGTCGACCCTAAGATTCAGCCAACCCGAAGGGCAAAGTTTATTAAGAAACCATGGTCTGTCTATGATCACCAGTCACTTTCAGATTGATAGATAACAAACGGTGTGTGAAAAATCTATGAATATCATTCGAAGGTCTGAGTCTGGCTTCACAGACTATCCCTGTAATAATTTTGCATATGAAATGTAGCACATTTAAAAAAAAACAACTTTCTTTTCCAATTTCAAAAAGTGAGTCAGAATAGGATTCGATGGGAACATTTTCAAATATCAAAAAATGCCATGTATAGGGTTAATAAACTTGTATCAATGGTTTGTCAGCTACTTGTTAGTTCACATTTACTTCTTTAATCATTTCTTGCCTTTTTAATGTGCTAGATTTAATGCATGTTGGATGACAGCTGAGTGACATGGTGACTCAGTGCTTAAGTGGGTAGCCTCACACCTCCAAGGCTGTGGGAGTGAATCCATCTCTTGTGGTGTTTGTGGAGGTTGCATGTTCTCCCCCAGTCGCATGGGTGTCCTGCAGGGATTGTTGTGTCCTCATGTGGTCCAAAGTGAGCCCTGTGATAGAGGAGCATCCAGTCCAGCATGTTCCCCTACCCAATGTCGCAGTCAACTTAAAAGAGGATGCTAAGATCTGAAGGCAAACAATCCACAATGTGTTGTAGACAACTCCAGCTGAACAGTGTCTCTTTTCTGATAAAATTATCATTAAATTTAATTTATATATTTAAGAAAGCATTCTAAAATTAAATTAAATAAAATGATATCAACAATGCAAAAGTATAGTGTACATATAATGCATTCTGTTAAATCTACAGTGCAGTATTATGAAAAGAGTTGCAAATCATAATATAATCAAATGCCTACATCTCCATCAGCCCAACATTGCTATGTAACTATAATGAACTCTTTACATAGTTATGTTATCCAATATGTTATATTTTTTATCATAAAATTAAATGCTTAATGACAACCAAAATATGTTTTGTTTGTTAAAGTTAGCTAACTATTACCACAAAGAATGACATTCAAATCAGTTTCAGTGCTAAATGAGTCTCTAGTCAATACCTCCAACAATTTTAGTTCACATCAAAACTAGTAGGGTTTTTAAATGCTGAAAATATGAATAGGATTTATAGGAAAAAACACACGTTTTTCTTTTTTAATTTAGCATCCTTTCTGCAAAGAAAGGTCAGGCATATTGTCGGTGTCTTCAGTCCTGCGGTATCTTCAGTCCTTAAAAAATACTGCAGTTTATGTGCTAAATGGGTTGGTAATCCGTTCCTAATTACACCACAATTTAACTTATTCAAAAGCCAAATATATTACCTTTTCAAGAATGGTCATGGCATTTAATATGCCAGAGCTTGTTAATTAACCTCAAAGGTCCTCCTAGTCAACACCCTTGCAACCGTTAAATGATATTAAGTACAACCATTTGGGAAGTAATTAATTAAATAGTTTCTCCATCAGCTTCCTTCAGCAATAATTAGCTAAATGCTTCCTCTTCATACACAATCAATATAACAAACAGAAGATGTTTTTGTAAATCGTGATGCCATTCACTATACTGTAATATTTTTTCGCATTTTAAATAGCAACCCTTCATATATGTGTGTGCGTGTGCGTCAAGTAAGAAAAAAAAATCTTTCACAAAAATAGTAAGCTAAAAAATTGATATTCATAAATAATTTGGGCCACCCTGGAAAAAAATCCCTTTCATTTGTCATTTTTATGCATTTTTTTTAGAACAATATACCATTAGCATTGGGGGAAAAATGGGCCCTTTCCAAATTAACCACAGTGAAATATTGCAGATCAGTTACACAGTAATCTGAATGAGTGATTCTCTCTTCCAGGTCAGTTTTATGTTCTAGAGATCAATCTGTTACAGATCTGTGACAGCTGGCCTCCAAATTATAGTATAACACTGTTCCTATATCAGTGCCACACCTCCTTCACATCTGAACAGGACTTCTGCTAGAATAGAATAGAACTGCTACCACTCCAGTATCCTGTACCGTGACCTAGATCAGCAATAATAATGTAATGGCTCTTTGTACAATTCAGAAATCTACCTCCCCTCCCAGCAAGAACATAGGCCTTCATTCTACCTGCCGCTGTACCTTCATAAGCTTCTCAAAGATTAATACTTCATCATGGTAGAGGAAGGGATTGGGGGGGTACCAGCTGAATAATGATTCAGAGCAGGTAGCAGGTGGCGTGGTAGCTATGGACATTAGGCACTGTGTACATTAATGAATATTCATCTCAATAAAGTGTTAGGCGCTGCAGATAAATGACTTGGCATGGAAATTAAAAACAGACAACTTAAAGCAGATTCATTAAATTCAACGCTTAAATGTTAGAATCTTTCAGTCTACCCACTTTCCTGTCTAACAGAGAATACCTCAGAGGGCGGTAATCTTCCAGCAAGGTGAGGCTGCCGCTTCTGAAATTAATCATATTTATTCATCGTGTATCAGCACTGGCAACATAATGAGAAGCAATGTCTGTTTTAACTTTCTGAAACATTCTAAGCCAAATGACATTTTGTTTAAAGACTGCAAATGACTCCCTTGATAGTGGATTTAATTTTAATGAAACGCTCAGAAGAAACCTACTTCAAATTTGTTTTTGACTGAAAAAATGTGCCTGTACTGTAGCTGTGTTTATATTAAGACTGTTGACAAATTAAATGTATTTAACATTTTTTTTTTGGTTACAAATGGCAGTAAATCGTATGTTACATATTGCCGTTCTGTAAGAACACTGAGATAGGCATCGTGTCAAATTATGTGAAAAAATTCACATAAAAAATGGTCCCCACGACATCAAAATAACAGGTTTTTATCACATTGTGGGGGGCATTTCATAACCCTAATCCCAACTATGACGACCTTAACCCCTACCCAGCCCTAATCCTAACCACAAGTAACCCAATAAAATACAAGATTTTTGGCATTTTTACTTTTTTGATTTCATGAAATTGAGAAAAATATGTACACAGTACTATACCAAAATCACTCAAAGGCTATTTATACTCAAAGGCTATGTATCTGGGTAGAAAGCATATATTTGCTGGAAGATACACATAAATCTAGAAGGGCACCACTTTGGTTCCCAGAACTCTCCTCAGGGCCTCTCAGCCATTTACTATCAGCTCAAATAATTAAAAACTTGGTGCAGGTGTACTCCCCCCTGCCCCCTACACACACAGTCCAAAAACATACTGTGGTTAATTGGAGTTACCAAATTGCCCATAGGTGTGTGTGTGTATGTATAGGTATGCATGCATGTGCACACACGCTCTTTGATGGGTTGGCACCCCATGCTGGGTTGTTCCCTTAAGGCTGCAGACTCCCCACGGCCCTGAAAAGGACAAGCAGTTACAGAAAATGGAAGGGTTTTGAAACAGCTAAGCTGACAAACTGAAATGACATCATAATCTTACACCAATGAAAAGATCATTTTTACATGGACAGCTCTAATAAAATATACTGCAAAAATATATATTTCTGTAGTTAAAAAATGAATATATATAAATATTCACAGAACATTTTATTAGAGAGGTTCAAGTACATTTATCCCCATATAACCGACGACGACTAACAATTTTCTATTAATAACATTGAATTACTGTTTTTCCATACATCCATTATTTCTGTCCTCCTTCGCTCACGTTTTAGCAATACTGTCTCTGAAATTGCACTCGCCCAGTGCAATAATTCGCCCACTGTGACTCGTTCTCTAAACAGCTGTTACCCCTTTTATTATCTCTGGAGAGACACCGAAAGTGGCAACGCAGGCTGTCGTCTAACACTGATAGATGCATGTGAGTCCCCTGTGTGCTAAACTGATACTTAAGCAGTGATCCATAGCTTATAGGTGGAAGTGAATTTAATCAAGCAACATTAAGGATCTCAGTGTCTCTGGGCTTTTATTGAAATGTCAGCACGTGTACAGGTTCATTCTGGGGACTAAGTAAATACCTTTCCCCATGGGTGGTGTTTCATCCAAGGAGGTGACTGTGTTACCTATTCATTCTGCGGTGGATATATTTGTTGTAAATACCTGAGACAATTTGTGATTTTAAAAACGTACTGCTTTTTTTATATATATATTTCTACCTAGAGCAGTAATTTGCATTAAACCTTTTCAGGCAATTTCACATTGATTTGTTTTAATATGTTTATTATTAGGTAATGCCAACAGTCATACAAGAAAATAAGATGAAAGACACCATGGATTTCTAATGACAGAAATTCCGGTTTAATTATTATTTGTCATTATAATGCTGGCTGGTGGAAATTAAACCCTGTATTGAAAAGATACATAATAAAGTATGGAAGAGTATATAGTGCAGGGTTGTTTGATCTTGCAGGGGACGGCAGGGGGATCCTGCTATACTGTCCTTGAGTTGCTGAAATCCTGAATCATACAGACTTATTCAGATGATAGTTGAGCTGGTGGAGACTAATGTTACAGGTGAAATTAACACATGCATTTTGATACTGGCACAATCCATTTCCATCACCTTGTTTTTTGGCTGGTGACATCTAGTGTTTATTTTGTCTGTGACATGTGGCACTGTGTGACTCGAGCTTCTGTGTGACACATGGTACTGTGTAATTCAAGCTTCTGTGTGACACGTGGTACTGTGTGACTCAAGCTTCTGTGTGACACATGGCACTGTGTGATTTGAGCTTCTCTCGGACACGTGGTACTGTGTGACTTCAGCTGTGACATGTGGCACTGTGTGACTTGAGCTTCTGTGAGTCATGTGGCACTGCATGACTTCAGCTGTGACACGTGACACTGCGTGACTCGAACTTCTGTGAATTATGTGGCACTGTCTAACTCCAGCTACTGTGTGTCCCATGGCACTGTGTGACACGAGCTTCTGTGTGACTCAAGTTTCTGTGTGTCACATGGCACTGTGTGACTTGAGCTTCTGTGTGACGCAAGGCACTGTGTGACTCGAGCTTCAGTAGCAGGACAGCCCATCTTACAACATTACAATTAAAGTCTGCACCATTTTCTTCATCATTATCCCATTCATCCAGAAAAGCATGTGTAATGTCAGGCACTGATACTGGACATGAAGGCCTGGCTCGCAATTTCCATTCTTATTCATCCCAAAGGTGTTCAATGGTGTTGAGGTCAGGGCTCTGTCTGGACCAGTCAAGTTGTTCCACGCCAGACTCACCCAACTACGTGTTTATGGACTTTGTGTACTTGGGCACAGTCATGCTAGAACAGAAAACGGCCTACCCCAAACTTCGATTAAAGCTGGAAGCATAGAATTGTCCAAAATGTCTTGGCATCTTGAAGCAATAAGTGTTCCCTTCACTGGAACTAAGAGGCCTAGCCCAACCCCTGAAAAACAACCCCATACCATTATTTCTCCTCCACCAACTTTACAACTGGCACACTGCAGTCAGGCAGGTAACATTCTCCCAGCTTCCGTCAAACCCAAACTCATCCATCAGATTGCCAGACAGAGAAGCGTGGTTCATCACTCCACAGAACATGCTTCTACTGCTCCAAAGTTCAGTGGTGGCTTGCTTTACTCCACTCCATCCAACGTTTGGCATTGCACTTGGTGATTTGAGGCTTGCATGTAACTGCTCATCCATGGAAGCCCATTCCGTGAAGCTCCCAGTGCACACTGTTTGTGCTGGGGTTAATTCCAAAGGATGTTTGGAACTCTGTAGTTACTGAGTCAACAGAGCATTGGTGACTTTTACACATTATGTGTCTCAGCACTCTTTGACCATTTTGGAGGTATTCAGGATTACTTTATGGATCTGCCAATTCATTGCTGAGTTTCTGTTTTCCAATAATACTACTTACAACTGATAGTGGAATATCTAGCAGGGAAAAATTTCACAAAATGACTTATTGTAAAGGTGGCATCCTACAACAGTACTATACTTGCATTCACTGAGTTCTTCAGAATGACCAGTTCTTTCAAAATGTTTGTAAACCTGCATGCATGGCTAAGTGCTTGATTGTATAGACCTACTTGTAGCAATGGGTCTGAATGAAGCACCTGAATTCAATGATGATGAGGTGTGTCCCAATACTTTTGTTCATGTAGTGTATTTATACCATGGCTTTGGTAAACAATATATTCTTATTGGTCCAGAGATGTCATGTCAGTGTTGATTATTTTCATGTTACAGCGCAGGTAGTTCCAGCAGACTAAAAACAGTTCTCTATTAATGTGTTTTAATGTTTTATTAAACGTGTTAATATAAAAACCTGTGTGACATTTTACTGTTAAGTAAGTCATTTTTAGTTTAATTTTCCTTGGTTTTCAAAACGCGAGCGCCTGTATGTTGACGGTTTCTATGGTAATGCAACAGACTTACCGCATCCATGCAGTGAGTAGCCTAACCAGACTTTCTATCTGTCACGCCTTGAGGGGCGGGGAATGTGCAATAGCAGGATACTGGCTCTCCACCCATCCCGCACTATAAAAGAGCGCATCCACAAACCAACAGTTGCAAAGTATTGTAGTTAGATGAGACTTCTGTCTTGCCCGTGTTTTCTTGACTCCACTTGTCTTCGCCCTGCTTGTTCCTGCCTTGTTTGTTCCTGCCCTGCCTACCCTGATCCTGCCTGCTTCTGCCCTGCTCGCCCTAATCCTGCCTGCTCCTGCCCTGCCTGCCCACCTACCCTGGTCCAGCCTGTTCTCGTCCCTGCCTGCCCATCCTATCTGGTATTCCTGTTCCTGGTCTCATGTCTACTCGTCGGATGGATTCCCCTCGGCAACTGGCCCCTCTGAACCTTCCTCTTCGACTACATTTCTGCCCTTGCAATTCAAATCTGGTTGTCTAGACTCAAAAATAAAACCCCTGGTCTCCCGCACTAAGGTCTCCCATCATCCCTGGTCTCCCGACATGATTGAATACTATGCCGAAGCAAAGATGAACCCCACAGAGACCCCACAGCTGCAAGACTAAATCACCCAACCTACCTCCCAGGTTCAGCAACTGCTGCAGGGACAAGCATCTCAGACTACCCTGCCAGATTCTCCGCTCCGCGGCTCCGACGGTGGTGGAACTCCTTGCCAAGTATGACGGCAATCTCGATGACTACCGATCATTTCTCATGCAATGCGACTGCCGTTGACTTCTCTTTAGAATTCTGAATGATCGTGGCGGGTCTCTGATGACTGCTTAAAGGTCCTGTATTGCTCAGCCCTGAACCCAGATCTCCAGGACAAGCTTGTCTCCTGTGGAGAGGCCCTCCCCTTTAATGAGTACGTGAGGGTGTCAATCATGCTGGATAACAACATCTGTAATCTTCGCCATCAGCACGCTCGAGGAGAGCCATACGCAGCTTCCAAACAGCCCTTAAATTTTCCAGGCTTTTATGAATGAGGTCCTCTCTGGTCTGTTGAATAAGTGCATTGTGGTTTACATGAATGATATTCTCATTTATTCCCGCCTAGAACGACACATTTTCCATGTCCATACAGTCCTTTAACAGCTACGTGACCACCACTTAAATATTAAAGAGGACAAATCGTCATACCTTGAAATTCCTAGGTTATGTCATCCAGTCTGTGTCAGTGGCTATGGATGAGGACAAGGTCAAGGCTGTGAAGGAGTGGCCCCTACCTGGATGAAAGAACTACAGCACTTCATAGGGTTCGCTAACTTCTACTGCCATTTTATCAGGAACTTCAGCCAGGTGGTCGCTCCCTTAATGTCCCTGACCCAAGGGACAGGCAGGAGGTTGCAGCGGACCGAGGATGCCATGGCAGCGTTCCACAAGCTCCAGAATGTGTTCTGCTCTGCACCAGCTCTACTTCAGCCTGATCCCAAACTTCCTTTTGAATTAGAGGTCGATGCTACAGAGGTAGGAGTCATTGTGGTTCTACTTCAGCAACACTAGATTACAGGACACTGGCACCCGTGTGCTTACTATTCCAGAAAGCTGTCTCCAGCCGAGTGCAACTATCACATCAGAAATCGTGAACTTCTGGCCATAAAACTAGCCCTCGGGGAGTGGGGTCACTGGCTAAAGGGGGCTAAATATCCATTCACCGTGTATACAGATAACCGTAATCTTGAATATCTCCAAAACACCAAACGGTTGAGTGCACAACAAGCACAATGGTCTTTGTTTTTCACTTGTTTTCACTTTGAAGTGTCTTACCTTCCTAGTTCAAAGAATCAGAGAGCCGATGCCCCGTCCTGACAGCACGACCCGCCAGAGGCTGAGGAGCAACCATCGACAGTTCTGTCACCATCCTGCTTTATGGGCCCCGTGTTATGGACTCTAAATGAGTCCATACAGTCCACCAACCATCAACATTCTCCAACCCCTGACTGCCTAGCGGGTAAGATCTCTGTGCCTCCCAAATTTCGTTCGGCCACCATCCAGTGGGTCCACACTTCCCACAGCTCTGATCACCACGGGGTGGCCGCTACCGCCAGGCTCCCCTCCCGGAGATGCTGGTGGTCGGGATGACAGAAGAACGTAGATGAGTATGTCGCATCCTGTCTGGATTGCTCGTCCTCCAATGCACCTCCTGCCAGTCTTTTATATCCCATTCCTTCTTGGCTCTGGTCGCACTTAGCGGTGGATTTCACAACCAACCTTCCCTTATCTCTTGGGAAAACCGTGTTTCTGACTATTGTAGATCAGCTCTCAAAAATGTGTTGCCTCATCCCTATCCCCAAGCTTCCAATGGTGAATGAGCTGGCTTTTGTTCTAAGCTGGGCATCACCCTCAGTCTGACCTATGGTTATTACTCTCAATCCAATGGCATGTCCAAGAGGACCAATCAGGAGGTGTCCAAGGCCCGGCGGTTTAAGGATCGCCTGACTGACTGGGCTCGACACATCCTATGGGCAGAATATGTCAGTAACACCCAGGAAAATCCTGTGACTCGCCTTTCTCCATTTCAGTGTCTGCTAGGCTTTCAGCCTCAGTTGTCTCCCTGGGATGCCCCGCCCTGCACCATGCCCCTGGTCGAGGAGTGCTACCGGGGTTGCAAGGTGGTGTGGTCCCGAGCCCGACATCTCCTAGAGTGCCAAGCCCAACAACAGAAGACCTTTGCCCTCTGACGACGGTGCCTGGCTACCGCTTATTGCCTGGGGCAAAGCGTCTGGCTGTCTACAAAAAATCTGAAGCTGCCTACATGCTAGAAATTAGCTCCATGGCTCATCGGCCCCTTTAAAGTGGTACATCAGGTTGGCCCTAATTCTTACCATCTCTTATTACTGGTTATGTACCATCTCTCTCCGACTATCCATGCTTCCCAGCTCAATCCTGTCCCCACATCGACGCTGTCATTCCACCCCCTCGGACGCTGCAGGATGGTGACAAGGTGTATATGGTCCATGCCCTCCTGGACTCACATTGGCGCAAGGGACCAGTACCTGGTAGACTGGGAGGGCTACGGACCGGAAGGACACTCATGGGACCCTGCCAAAGATGTCCTGGATCCCTACCTCGTCACCACCTATCATAGAGATCAGCCTCAGAAGCCTGGGTCATGTCCTAGTGGTTGACCCTGATGCGTATTTCCACATCCAGGAGGTGGCCGTCGAGGGAGTGAGGTGGGGTTGGGGGGTTACTGTCATGCCCTGAAGGCCGGGGAGTAGTAGGATAGCAGGATACTGGCTCTCCACCCCTCCACCTCACACTATAAAAGAGCACAGCCGCAAACCAGCCCTTGCAAAGTATTGTAGCTAGATGAGCTGTACCGAGCGTTCCTCTAACCTAGTCTTCAGTCTTGCCTGTTGTCTTAACTCTGCTTGTCTTCACTCTGCTTGTTCCTGCCTCATCTGAATCTGCTCTGCCTGGCCTGCTCATGCCTGCTCCTACTCTGCCTGCCCATCTTGTCTGGTGTTCTTGTTCCTGGTCTCATGTGTACTCGTCGGACGGATTCCCCTCGACAACAAACCCCTCTGGACCTTCCTCTTCGGCTACGTGTCTGCCCTTGCAATTCAGATCTGGTTGTATAGACTCACAAGTATAACTGCCAGTCTTCCACACTGAGGTCTCCACATTTTGTTATGTTACACCCTTATTCTGAAATGGATTAAATTCATTTTTTACCTCAAAATTCTGCACACAATACCCCATAATGACAAAGTGAAAAATGTTTGCTTGAAATTTTTGCAAATTTATTAAAAATTAAAAACAAAAATATAATATGCACATAAGTGTTCACAGTGTCATGCCCTGGCTGTCGGATCCTTCCGTGTTCCATGCCCCCTCATTTACCTCGTGTGGAATCCCCGTATTACCAGCTGTTTTTCGTAGTTTAAATCTGTGTTATAGTATGTTTCCCCAGTCCGCTCACTGACGTCAGTTCTTTGTGTGTGTGATGTGTCATGATTTTGTTGGAGCCCATCCAGTGGGTCACCCCGAGCACTGCCCCAGCATGGCAGATCCCGGCCAGGCCCCCGTCTCTCAGTGTCCCGCAGAAGGAGAGGACACCTGCCCCTTGCTTTGGCTCGGCAGACGCCTGTGGTCCCCCTGGCTCCTGCTCGAAGGTCGCCTGCAGTTCCCCCTGTGGTACTTTGTCAGTCACCTGCGGTTCCTCCAGCTCCGCCTCGTCAGTCACCTGCGCCTTCGCCGGCTGTGGCTATGCCTTTGCCTGCAGCGGCTTCTGCTTCCTCCTCACCTCCTCCAGTGTCCCCTTCGCCTCCCTCCTCGCCTGCTCCAGCAGTCCCTCTGTCTTATTCCTCACCCACTTTAGTGTCCCCTCCGGCTCCTGCCTTGTGTTCGCTGAGGGTCCCTCCGGCTCCGGCCTCGCGGTCGCTTGTGACCCCTGCAGCTCCCGCCTTCCACCCACCGGGGTTCCCTCTGGCTCCCTGGTGCCCCCCGCCCTTTGCCTCCTTGCCCCCTGGTGTGGTTCCCCCTGTGTTTGCTCCCCATTCCTCTGTCCTGCCTTTGTTCCTTCCTGGTCCCTTCACTCCCTTTTTGTCAGTGTGCCCCCTGCTGTTGTCCCTCTGTTGTTCCCATCCTTGGTGTCCCTGTTTGTGTCTGCGTTTGTTCCACTGTTGTCTGGGTTCTTGTCTTGTTTGTCCTTCGTGCAGTTGCTGTTCCCCGTGCCTCATTAATGTTGTTGTATTGTTTCCCCAGGTGCCGTCATGTCCCTGGTCTCGTCCCTTCACTCCCCTTAGGCGAGCCCAGAGTGCGCAAATTTTTGCAAATTTATTAAAAATTAAAAACAAAAATATAATATGCACATAAGTGTTCACAGTGTTATGCCCCGGTCGTCCTATCCTCCCGTGTGCCACACCCCCTCATTTATCTTGTATGGAATCCCTGTGTTACCAGCTGTTTCTCTGTGTTTTTAATTAATATGGTGTATTTAAGTCCGCTTTAAATTATGTTTCCCCAGTCCGGTCATTGACATCTGTCCTTTGTGTGTGCGATGTTCCTGATTTCTTCTTTCAAATAAACCCAGTGTTCAACTGATTCGCTGATTCCTGCTCCTGCTTCCCCGGTCCGTGCCCTGTACATACTAGACACACAGCCTTTGCTCAATACTTTGTTGAAGCACCTTTGGCAGCCTCAAGTCTTTTTGAGTATGATGCTACAAGCTTGGCACACCTATTTTTGGGCAGTTTCTCCCATTCTTCTTTGCAGAACCTCTCAAGCTCCATCAGGTTGGATGGGGAGCAAATGGCAAATGGTTGTCATTCTGGAAGGTTCTCCACTCTCCACAGAGCAACACTGGAGCTCTGTCAGAGTGACCATCATATTCTTGGTCACCTCCCTGACAAAGACCCTTCTACCCCAATTGACCGGGTAGCCAGCTCTAGGAATAGTCCTTGTGGTTCCAAACTTCTTCCATCTATGGATGATGGAGGCCACTGTGCTCATTGCGACCTTCAATGCTGCAGAAAGTTTTCTGTACCCTTCCCCAGATCTGTGCCTCGATACAATCCTGTCTTGGAGGTCTACAGACAATTCCTTGGACTTCATGGCTTGGTTTGTGCTCTGAAAGGCACAGTCAACTATGGGACCTTATATAGACAGGTGTGTGCCTTTCCAAATCATGTCCAATTATCTAAATCTACCACAGGTGAACTCCAATCAAGTTGTAGAAACATCTGAAGAATGATCAGTGGAAACACCTGCACCTGAGCTCAGTTTTGAGTGTCATGGGAAAGGCTGTGAATACTTATGTATATGTTATATTTTTGTTTTTTATTTTTAATAAATTTTCAAAACTTTCAAGCAAAATTTTTTCACTCTGTCATTATGGGGTATTGTGTGTAGAATTTTGAGGTAAAAAATGAATTTAATCCATTTTGGAATAAAAACATAACAAAATGTGGAAAAAGTGAAGTGCTGTGAATACTTTCCAGATGCACTGTATAATCAACTCCAACTTGGCTAGCGCAAGTTCATGAAGTTGTCATTAATTATTTCCATATTTGTATGATTTATCCCTTACATATTGCCATGTGGTGTCACAGGAGGTGAAGAAGTACACAAGTGGCAAGGCTTCAGTAGTTAACCTGTGAATCCGACCTACCAAGAGGTGTGCAAAGATGGAGGTTCTATAGAACATATCAACCAAGAGTGGTTAGTTAAATGGGAATGGTGCTGTGTATATGATTTTCCAGGAAGTGCAAGAAAGATAGAGAACAAATCTAGTGGGAGTTGTGGACTGGGTGTTGTGAAGGCCAAGGTATGGATCATCCTAGTGGAATAAATGGAATGGCTGATGTTCGGGATCTCCAACAATTGTCTCCTGATACAAGTAATCTTGGTCTGTAAGTGCTTACTTGATAATTAATATAAAATGCTCTGGATTCTCTCTGTACTTAGTCTTAATCCTATGAAGGGAAACGAGGGTCCTCAATACAGAAGAAGAGTGTTGAGTGCACAGCGACAATGGAGTTGAACAGATGAAGTAAAACACTCACTTGATAAGCTCCAAATGGCTGATCCCCATTACAAAAATGAGTGTACTGGAGGTGATGCCGTGAAAGCAAAAAGAAAACAAATTCCAGAAGAATGTGTTTTGTTTCAAAGTGATCAAAGGCCCTAATCAAAGTCTATAACTGCAGTAGTAAAATCTAATAAATGTGTAAATGAGGGGACTAATCTTCACCTTCATTTTCATATAGAGTAACTTAATTTAAGGATATATGCACCAAGAGGCAAGCAAATTAGGTTTAAATTCCTTTTTCTTCTAATGGTGTTTACAGTCATTAAAAAACTGTTGAAAATGTCATGTTCAGCGATTTACACCTCCGCTGTCCAATCTGCTGTTTCATTCTGACTCCGGGCTTTTCAGATTAAGAAATCAGTACAAATATCGGAACATGCTGTTTTGATCATGTTTTTCATACGACGATGAGAGCCCATTTGGGACATTGCTACAGTAATCAAGAACAGGGATACCGGTTCCCTTTGCCTGAATACTGACCATGAAAGCAATGACACTGAGCACTGAATATTTAACAATAATTAATGAATACAGGATTATGATCGGTAAAGAATAAACACTGAATGACTAAAACTGGAACAGCGCCTCCTGGTGTTTGTTGGGTGTGAGTGTTTTTGGGCAGTGCCCTCCTCTTGGTCCTTCATGTCCTCACAGACCCTTTGGCTGGTACTTTGGGTATAGCAGTGGGGTTTTTCTGCACCTTCCCTGTAATTTACCTTAAAACAAACCGTGAAGACAGCTGTGTCAGAAAAGACAAATCAGGCAGATCCTAACCTTTATTGAGGCCATACATCAGCACGCAGGGAAATATTTTAATATTCTGGTTCATTCAAAATAAAACAAATCTATATGTTCTGGCTGACACCAGGTACATTTCAGATTCGAAAAAGGTATTGCAACAGTTTTTATTCCAAAATGAAATGCCAGTTTGGTTTAAAAATAGATTTATCTTCTTTTGCATATTATCCCAAGTGAACATGATGTATGGGGTGGTCATTCATTGGCTTATTTTTGAGTTAGCTGACGCATCATTATACATCTTCCGTGAATCTAATGGCTTCATAAGGGATAGCTGTCTCCCATCGCTGTGTCCCAACTGATCAAATTCCATCATTGGTCCTGGGGAAAATCTTGAGAACCAAATGACAAAAAGGGCCATAAGGAGAGACTGATGACTTGGAAAACATTGCTTGCGGATAATATTGATATGGTGGCATCCCACTAAGGTTTTGCCTTTGCCTCATGTCCTGTGTTTCATGGGTTAGGTTCCGGGCTCACCTGGGCGGATGGATGGATGGATGGATGGAAGGAAGGATGGATGAACACTAGTTTGTTTGGTCAGAGCCATGATCATGGTGGCTTAGTGATTAGTGCTTAGCTAACTTGACATTCTCCGTGGCCAGGAGAAGTGGGCTATTAACTAACATAACTAGCATGATGTTCCTTTATAGTGCAGGGTTAATTTGAATCTTTCCTATAAAATATGTTCCCATTGAATATAGTGGTGTGGGCAGAAGCTAATGTCTATTAATAAGAGGTTACTTTTGCTTGGTCTTTTTCTCTATTATTATTCAGAGTCCGGCAGATGCCTCCACTTTTCTCTTAATTTTACTGGAGTCAACACTGTCAGAGACACGCAACACTTGGCTTCTGCATAATGAATGCAAATTAGACCTAGATCTGCAGGTTGTTTAAACAGTTTTCCATTCACCCACAGTGGAAAGTGCTAACTAAAGCTACCCAAAGGTCTGTGTTAAAAAGGCCCTGATGACCCAGGGTTTGGTGTTTGAAGGGTCCGTTAGGGTCACACTGGCAGCTGTTTCATCCCCAACAGCATCACACACCTGTTCCCTGGGCAAACAACACAAGGACTCTGCTCTCCAAGTTTCCGAGCTCATTGGCATTCTCAGCCTACGCTGGGGACATCAGCTGCCACAGTGATAATGAGGCATGCCCCTCCCCTGGGCTTACAGCTCACATCTACTTGAACAAGGGCCCTATAGCCGATCCTAGATCTCACAAAGGGCCCCATAGCCAATCCAAGATCTCACGAAGGGCCCCATAGCCGATCCAAGATCTCACCAAGGGCCCCATAGCCGATCCAAGATCTCACCAAGGGCCCCATAGCCGATCCCAGATCTCACCAAGGGCCCCATAGCCGATCCCAGATTTCATGAAGGGCCCAATAGCCGATCCCATATTTCATGAAGGGCCCAATAGCCAATCGCAGATCTCACAAAGGGCCCCATAGCTGATCCCAGATCTCCATCCTCACGTGGAAACCACATCACGTCCCTCTCCAGAATCTTCCACTGCTTCTTTTTTGAAGCACAAAAGCTAAATAGATTCCCACACTAAAGAGCTTCTGCAGAGAAATCACGCAATGATTCCAGAATGTCAATCTATATTTTTCCAGCATAAAATCTCCTGTTTGAAGCATCTAACAAGAGAATGTAATGGAGGGAGTGGTCAGGTGAGAGAAGGGTTACACGAATGAAAGGGCATTACTTTGATTTGAACATTGGTGGGGTTGAGGTCTCTACCCATTTAAGGGGTTCCTGGGGATTGTATTGGCTGGTTTTGATTATTGGGGGGTTACTACCCCTCGCCCCCCCAATAATTTGCTCCCATGTGTGAACGACTAAAGCACAGAGGTTTAATGTCACTGCTCCCTTCTCCGGCTATATTAAATTTTCACTTGGCTTTTAAGTGTGGGGCTTCTGAAGTGGCCATTTGTGGTAAGTGATGTTTATAAAGCCAAAAATGACTTAATTGTCACATAATTACAAACTGCTCCTCGGAGAAAGCAGCCAGCTAGCAGCGAATGGCGAGTGCTAACTGCTACGATACTGCCTGTATGCTACTTGAGGGCTGCTCTGAATATAGACTCAGCATGCTAACTGTTTTGTTATTCCTGTATGGATTCACAAGCTTTTAAAAAAAGAGAGGGTCACAGTATGTTAGTTGTTATGTTCTGGATGTATGGGTTCACAAGCTGCTGTGAATAAACTGGGTCTTAGCATGCCAAGTGCTTGGATTGACTAGCCAAGATGAATGCACATGTTTCCGCCATTCAAAGAGAAACTATTTTCACTAGTTTATATGTTAAATCAGTGTACTAATTGATACAAAGTGTTACAGAATTCTTTACAGCATTGTCACTAAGAAATATATACAGTATTGATTTGTTTTCTTCTGAAAGATTAGGCATGACTACTTTATTCTATTATTTTTCATTCACTAACCATGTTATATGTGGGATAAACCACTAGAATTGTTCTTTATCCAGATATACAAAATAGGATATTGTTAAAGAAAAACTGTTAACATAGACTCCTAATCATCATTTACTGCAGCTTTCTGGCCGCATGCCTGAATGGAGTTGATTATATTCTGATTCACTGAATTCAAAAGCACAGCTAGCATACAGGTTCAGGAGGGTGGAGACAATGACAGGGCCCCGCCCCTTTGGCAGAAGAGAACACCCAAGATAACCCAGGAGGCCAAACATGTCCCCGTACAGATCACAGTAACAGCGGGGTTCTTCCACTGAGGTCTCTAAATTAGTAATTTAAGTGCATGGCTCAAATTAAATTAGGTTGGAAAGGCCCTGCGGATTCTTTACCCTGCTTCTTGGTGCCATCTAGTGGTGCCTTTGGGATTTGTCTATGGTTTATTAAGCATTTGAAATACAGTAATTTTCCATCAGTTTCAGATATTAAAAAATACAGAGCTTTACTGAGAAGGAAAGGAATATATCATAAATAATCGATTCAGTTATTCCACAAATACACAACAGAAGGGTCATTACAAGATTCTATTACAGTACGTCCTCACTGGGCTGTCCGACGCTGTTATACCCGTGGCATCACGTTGTTGTATCATTACACCTCACATTCACACTGTGACACCATATATAGCCGTTAAACATTCAGCCCTTGTTCACAGTGTAAACTGCATTACAAACAACAAATATTGGTATTTAACTTATGTTCTTCACAGTGAAGTATTTTACTAGGCACTGAGTTTGGCTGAGACACACACACACACGCACACACATACACACACACACACGGTCAAAATCCTAAAATACTGTAGCTTTCTTGTCTAGTATACCAACACATCAACTTTCTCTTTGCAAACTGCTTACTAAGGTGAAAAACCCAGTCATACAAAGATAATAGCCCATATATTAATCCATAGTGACTTTCCTGTAATATTTCTTTAAGTGGTACACCTCACCAAAGAGAACAGGGCCTTGAAATAATCTAGCAACTAAACACATAAAATGCTAAGGAAAAGCCACTAGAGGCAAATAAAAGACACATAAAACACTAGTCTTCCTAAAAACTAAAACTCGTCATCGCCTGTAAGTTGCAGACGTGAAGGTGCTGGATTCTTCAGCAGAACCAAGCGTGTTTAACACTAAAGAGCATCTATATGGAGAATGGGAGAAGAAAGCAACAACCCCCCCGCACCACAATGCACATTGGACGCTAGCCCACTTTCTGTTAGCCATACACAGAATGAGAAACATGGTAATGAAACCTGGTGCCAGATAGCCCAGAAACCACATTTGGCTCGGAAAGCTACCACCACTGCTTGGCAGAAACAAAAAGCCTGCTCCTTTATGAGAGTCATAATCGCAAACATCTGTGGGCAATCAGAACCTGACAATGAGACGCAATGCCCTGTGCCAACAGGGTAGTAACGTTAAATAAACGCTGGAGGCAGCCACATCTTCATTTACTTATAATTGTTTTGAAAAAAGAGAACAATTGTGTCAAATTAAGCTTTCATGAAAGATTTGGGGTGGGGGGGTGTTTAAACAACCATTACAGAACTATGTACACCTGCTACTCCCTAGTTTATTGTGTCCTAATGGGGGATTGAAAACTTCATCTGGAATATTACGTATTTCATCCATTTCTACAATGTTCTACACTTGGACTAGAATTAAATGACAACACAGCGAACGATTGGAAGCTCTTTAGCTATGTGCATTTGTTTACGCATGTATGGTGCCTTATCTAACAGTAATTTCCCCGGAGGGGTGGCAGTGTTGGTGTGGTAGTGATTCCCACAAAAAACATGGAAATTGATTTCTGCAGATCAGTAGGTTTGTGTACAGAAAGCTATTTTCCATTAAGCAAGTGATTTTTTTCCCCTGTTTTCTGCCATATGAGATTGAGACCAAATGAGGCAGGACACATTTGTGTCATATCACACTCAGGTACTGAGATCAATGGTAAAACTATATATTGGAGACATAGTACAAAGCAACAGACACAGGATTAGCTTATTACATTTGTTTGTTTTGCAGGCACTTCTGTCTAAAGCAGCATACAAGTGAAGCAATGCTTTATGGGGCTGCCAAGAAATCAACTAAGTGCAGCTAGGCTGAGCTTCCAATGAACGCTTAGTAGTAAGTGTCAGTAGAACTTGAGCCAGAGCTATGCAGAATTTGTCAAATATATGAAGATCTAATTGCACCGTTTGACCAAAAGACAAAGCACAACACTTACTGTAGAACATTCAAGGGATGTAGGACTCTAGGTAGGCGACATAGAGTGTTAAAAAGGATAGAGGTGTCCCCAGAACAGATGGCTCCTGAGGTGTTTCATGAATGTGGAGTGTGAATCCGATGAGCAAATGTGGTTTGGCAACTCATTCATTCCATTACCAAGAAACCATACATGATTAATGTCTCAAGTGAGGCTTCTCATACATGGGAAGGATCGTCAAGCCCCATTGGCTTGCTGACCAAAGACCAAAGAGGATGAGGTGGCACGCAGGTCTTGGTGAGCCTGTTGATGGAGATACAGTAGGTACCATCCCATTAGGTACCATCTCATTTCTATTAATGGAAATTCAGCAACAAGAACATGAAATTGATGTGAGCGCCTACATGGAGCCGAAGATGAGAGACAAAGAGAGCAGTTTGGCTGAATCCCACACATGCCGTGGCATTTTGAATCATCTGCAGAGATCTGACAGCACAAGCTGGTAGCCCTGTCAGTAAGGAATTGCAGTAGTCTACATGTGAAATAACAAGTGCATGGACTAGAAGCTAAACTGCATATTCGGACAAATAAGGCCTAATCTTCTTGCTGTTAAACAGAGTGAATCTACATGACTCGGAGATGTCTATGTAGACTAAGAGCTGCTATGTAGTCAGCAAAGGATAGCTGGTCATCTGTCATTACCCCTAGGTTCCTGGCAGACCTTGATGGACACAATGTCAGTGATCCAGCCTGTACAGCAATGTCATGGTGGATGGTAATGCTGCCAGACAGGAAACTTGGTCTTAGAGAAATTCAGCTGGAGGTGTTGATACCTCATTCAGGCTGTGATGTCAGCAAGGCATGCAGAGATGCAAGGAGAGGCTGTGCTATTGTCAGGAAGGAAGGTCAGGTATAGCTGGCCGCTGTCAGCATAATAGTTCAGAACACAATAAACAAAATGAAAAATCAAAAAACTAGAAAAATTATTTTTCAATTTTTTGTTTTTATTTTTGTAGATTTGTTGCAGTCATACATTTGTATTCGTTTCATACCCACAATGCACTGCAAGTCGTAGTGGACACACAATGTACTAGCATTCTCCCTATATACCACGATGCAATGCAAAGGTAATATCAGTTATCAGCTCACTTAAACAAACAAGATGGTGCAGGAGGGCAACTCTGTATACAATTTTTTACAAAATGTAGCGTATTGTCGCTGTCTAATGAAAACATATATCTAAAAAAAAATCCATTATTTCCAAAGTGATAGTTTCTCAGAAACTATCTTTTAAAATAGAACTAAAACAACATAAAGTGACACCCTTAGCACCACAAATAGAAAGCTGTCTTTACTCAGCCGTCAGTGAATGGTTCAATGCGTTAAACGGACTTATGTGGATTCTTATCAGCAGGGCAAAGATATCAGCATCAACAACATACAAACTAATCTCGCTTTATATTCACAGTTACTGTAACTATGGTTTTAGTTACCTGACTATATATCCATCATCTTTAAATTGTTAAGATTATGGATATACACTAATCTGAACAAGTGACCATCATGAAAACAAATACTATCGGTTGACAGAGGAGGATGGGCGTATTCCATTTCTAGTCGTCAAAAAGTGGATATCACTTTTAGTGATTTTAATCACTTTTAGTGATTTTCATTTGACAGTCACAATATAGTAGTGAGACCCGAGGCCTGAAGCGTACCTGGCAGTGGACCAGCAGACGGTATGGTGGCAGATATGGAGAAACGGTCTGGGTTCAGGGAAACGGTCTGGGTTCAGAGGTGGGAGCTGGAGCCAGAGTGATGTCAGGTACAAGCCACAGAACGGTAAGTGCCGCTAATGCTGGACCTATGACATGTTTACCGGTGGGGTGGTATTCTAAGTTCACATTCAGGCTATTGTTGTAAAATTCAACTTTGCCATAAAGGAAATGTATTCTTAAGGATGAAGCATATAATAAAAAAAGAAAACAACAATGAGAGTGTTCTTTTGTTGGTTTATTGTGGCCGTTTGCAGCACGGGATCCTGCAGAAGGTGCCCATTTGCATTTCAGATGCATCCTGGGTAGCTGTTGTTTTGCTGCCACCCAGATGGAGCTCATCTTCCTAGAAGAGGCCCGATCCAACATCACTGGAGCCACAGGAAAGACCAGCTTTATCTCCATCTCTCGAGGCACGCTTCGCCAGGCACCTCCGCCTGTGTTTACCAAGCCAGTTGCACGCACTTGCAGGTTTCTTCAAAAGGACCTGTGAACTCCCCTTCAAAGGCTGCGGCAGAGATAACTGGCACTTGTCTCCCTGCATTTGGATCTGAGGGGTAAATCTGATAGAGGACTGAGGGAACCGCAGTTGTGTGCCATCGTGAACACACAGCGAGTTCATCAGATATACGGGAGGACATTCAGCGCTCGACCCGGCACTGGCCCCGCCATGCGGGACGCGTGCAAGTGCCTCGGGGGATTCGGTGACGTTACACAAATCCACATCTGTATTTCCTGAAAAGCAGATGACCATTTCACTTGTGGGACAATTGGACATAGAATTCAACTGTGATCCAGTGATTGACAGTAAAAATGTAAGATAATTGCAATATGTCTGAGAGAGAACTTGCATATTCATGGTCCCAAGAAATCAGGATTTCCTTAGACCCTCAGTCCTGCTGGCTTTTTATAAGCCATGGCCCAAGAAATGGAAAATAATCTGATGTTGGCACAGTCTGCAAACAAACCAGCCAAGCCATTTTCTTGTTTTTCAAAGTTGTGGTGCCCAGTACATACCAGAGGAACAGCAGCATGTCTCTAACTTCTCAAAGATTCCCAATAACGGTGACCCCAAATTCTAATGATTGAAGGAAACCTTTAAAAAATCAAGTTCTCATTCTTGTTCTGCGATAAATGGACAGTCAGCAGTAAATATTTAATCCAACCACTCTGATTCCAAGGATTCCAACATACGTATTTGTGAATCATTTATTAGGTTCTAAGCTCAGAAGGTGGAGCTCTCAGCAAAATTAAGTATGCATTGCAACTGCGGTTCCATCCTTCGGCCAGCAGAGGGCGACCTTAGATAAATGACATTTGGGAAGGCCCTTTTTGGCTGTCACTGGCCCATAATTTCAGTGAGTGCTGTAGCTCAGACAGAACAGAGGGCAGCCGTCTTGCTGACAGCCTTGTCGACCTGCTGAAAAGCCCGGCAGCAGGCCACCCCATAAACTCCACAAGTTGTCGGTGTCTCGAGTCAGATAAATGCTTGTCCCATCCCTTATCTCCCCTCCATATCACTATTACAGGGCTTGAATATTTTCTGTGCACGGAACTAAGGGATTTGGCTGGAGAAAACAGAACGTTAGACATGATAGAACACGTCTTTGGATAATGGTTTATTCCCTCCCGCGTCCTCACATTGGAGAGCTTCTTCTGTGCCAGTGCCATTACTTATCAGGTAGCCATTGTTCATTGTCAGAAAACACAAGAAAGGCACATCATTGCGAGTTAGAATTTCCACAGTGTCTTTCCACAGGTTTTGATCATTTCAAAGTTCCGCAAAGAGCGGGACGCAAATTAAAGAGCAGCCTCTTTCTCAAAGAGGAAAGCTGAACCAATGGCTAAAATGAGAAGAAAATCATCTGACAAATTCCTCGAACAATGGTTGAAATCCAGGGCATTTCTCTGGGGCCACACTGATTAGCACCGATCCTGTTACCCGCTGTAATCACGGTTTTGTTAGCTGTGAATACTCTCTGCATTCCTGATTTGTCTTAAGCGTCGAGGGTGTGACTTAAGAAAACACTGTGGCAGGTCCAGTGAGGAGATGTCACGCTTTTTTCCACGCTATGTTGAGCACAGAGGTAAATACATTTGTGTTGGCACATCTATAAAGGAGCCGGCAAAGGCAGTGCCAGTCTCTGAAACTTTCATCACACACACGCAAGCTTCCAGTCAAAAACACACATACGCACAAACACATCTTGCACACCTCTGCATAGATTCAGACAGACACATGTACGCGTATATTCACACACCGATGTGCAAAAGCACACTTATGCACAGAATAACGTCTTCATGTATGTAAGAGCAAACAAAATACACACACAGACACTTACAAATGATAACACTTGCATCTGTCATCATTATTACCCGTTGTTGCTCTCTGAAAATCTGTCATTCCCTGACTGTGTTGGTCGATGTTCTGTCATGGATTCGACCACCCTTAAAAATTGCAGTTTCACAACAGACAATCAATAATAATCACCAATCTGAAGCTGATCCGTTAATTAAAATTACATCAAGGTTTGTAGCATGTGATTTAATTACATAGCTTTACGCGTTACATACCGCAAAGCTATGGGAGACACTGCATTGCTTTGTGCGCTGCAGAATGAAAGTTGGTAATGCTTTACATTAACTGTACCTTCATAATGCCTTATGATACATTCATCGAACATTCATTGCACCTTCATAATGCATTCATAAGCATGTAAGTATTCCTTAACATCCTAACATGCCTTAACAGCTTTAATATACATTAATACCAAGCATTATATGATAATAACAAACAGTATAATTGTACAATCGTATAATGGTTGTTATTAATCTATATTAAAGTCGTTAACGTATGTTGCTATGTTAAGGTATACTTACATGCTGCTTATGAATGTTGTATGAATGCATTAAGAAGGTACAGTTAATGTAAAGCCTTACCAGACAATCTCTGTGAAAAAAAAATACTGTGTGTTAAATGGTTTTGGTGTCACAGTACAGGGTCAAGCAGCAGTCATAAACAGGAGCGAATATCCCAGAATTTTTTCTAATGTTTTGGGGGGCGGTGACACTGAATGTCTTTTCGAGAAGCTGTCCTGAGCCGCTCATCACATGAGCCGGCTGCAGAGGCGCCGCACCCGTCAAACAGAGCAGGTGCTCGTTTACCAAATCAATTCTCACACTTCTCTGCTAACAGCCGCGGCTTCCGCGTGAGGCTGCCAGACGCTGGTGCGTCCCTGCATTTCCTCATTCCAGCACCACACATCACTTTGTGCTCCAGCACAAAACGGGGGATTATTTGCCCGGCCGAAAGCCCTAAATTTCAGATTGCGGCATGACAATGAGGGCGTGATACTGATAGCAGCAGCATGAACATGATCAACATGCTCGTCGGAGATGAAAAATGCATCATGATAGCCCCAGTTATGGCCCTGCAGGCTTGGAAGGAATTTCCGCACTTCTTAAATATTGCACCATATCGTGCATCTGCTGTTCTGTAGTGCCGTTAGAATGTGACACGTTATTGTAATGCACTATAAAATTGCAGGGTGACCAGCTAATCCATGTCAGGGAGGACGGTTTAAGCTACTTGACGTTTTACAAGCTACTTTAAAACAGTAAGGTTCCTGTGCTTGGGATAAATAGTTCAGTTGTTTTTGTGCTTCGACTGGTTTATGTCCTTGACTGAAAGATTCATCCAGCTGTGTCACATTAACCTTAGCGGTACATGCATGATTATAGGAGACTGACCAATCAGTATGCCACATGAACATGGCGCTTAAGTGAAATCCAGGTCCTTTCCATTGAAATGGTAGTTTACAAATGGTGTCCTAGCACAAAGTGTCCTTTCTGACACGGATTAGCTGGTACACGTATAATATACCCACAATGCACTGCAACCTGAACCTCCCTCCCCCCCGTTAAGTTCTCCCCTTCGTAACACAAAGAACCCTAAAAGCAAATTAAGCTCCATTTCTTTCTTTTAAAGCCACGGAGCCAATAAAATAAGTCAGCTGGTAATTGAGGCACCCAGCCACCTGACAGCTGACAGGCACATAGACAGAGCCTTAGTCTCTCAGCCCTCAGAGCAGGACGTGTCTCTCTGAGACCATCTCAGCCTGCAGGAATGCAAGAATCTGTCCATCGCTAAACCACCACCAAATACCGCTTTTCCCTCCTTTCATTCCCTTGCTTTCCGTGAGCTCTTTGAAGTGAGCAGCGCGAGCAGCTCTGACTGCAGCAAATGACCTGCAGACTGAAGCATTTTTGACATGAGTCCCGAGGGCCGGGGCCATCCGCCGCTGCGGTCGGACACGCTGGCAGCATTTCATCTGGCGGGACGGAGCCGCTGCCGCCGCTGACAGAGTGACAGACCCCTGGATGCGGCTGCAGGATGGCGCCACCAAGAGGTAATGGTGCTGTGACTGTGAAATACACATTCAGGGACAGATGAGGACATGTGCGGGAGATGGGAATGGAAACGGGAGCCTTGCAGGACACACAGCAATACAGAGAGAGACAAAAATGGCGAGGGCAAAACAGAGATGATGGGAATCAGAGCGAGAAAGAAAGAGATCCAGGAGGTGGAGAGAGACAGACAGGGGCACTTGGGGACAGACAGACGTGTCAAAATGGCGTCGTTCATTAAAGCTAAGACCAATTTAACAAGATCTCGAATCACAGCGACTGTCCAACAAGCGTGCATTGTTCACATCAGTCCTGCATCAACCTGTTGCTTGCACTGTATCAGGTAAAGGATGAATCATAGTGACACATTATCCCAAAAGGCTCTTTCGGGGTCAGGATTTTCAGTGGAGTCCCAGATCTCCACAAAAGTTCATTGTCATGGCAACATCTCCATGGCAGACAGGGACGGCAGGGAATGATTGGACTTTGGTGTCCTGGCAGTTACGGTGTAAGCAGAGAGCCCTTCCGTTCCTGGAAACCACTCTCTCAGCAAATGTACTCTGTCGCTTTTAGCATTTAGCTCTCCTTCCTCTTTACTTAATCATATAATAGGAATAATGACAGCCAATTCAAGTGAAAGAAACCTCTCAGTAAGGCCACATTCATGTAAACTGGAAGATCTCCAGGCCTATGTCTGAAAAACTAGCTTTGTCTGGTGATCGACAGTCAGAAACATGGTATTTTTTTGTCTCTGATTTCAATAAGCACAACATCTATAAAGATGTTTATTAATTGTGATGAATATGAGGAGTCTTACCTGTGATCCTGCATAGGACGAGTGGAAAATGGATGGATGAATATGGAGTCTTCAACACCTAACTTAAACAAGTAGACAAGGACTTGTTGAGTATATATAAAAACAACTATTTTTGCCCATTTTTCAATCTTTCAGCATGCACTCATTTTAAGTTATTGTTTCAGGAAAGTACCATGAATCATATGACCCGTTAAAAAACTGGTCTTGCCTCTAGCTCTCATCTGCATGGCTAGCATGGTTTTGGTCAAACTTATTTGCATCCCAATGAATTATTATTAGTAGCATGTGCAGCCTATAATGATTGAGTTCTACTGGGTTCTGTTCTAGGTATATCCTTTATTCCTTGGGCCCAAGGTCATTCATCTTTGTTTTGTTGGGGTCTAATAAAGTTGGGTTCCGAAGACACTGAACTGGGCTCCAGAATGGTAGGATACTGGGCTACTGGGCCGTTTACATCTGGCATTGTTGTGCCCTGTGGCAGTTAGATTCTGATTAGATCTATGTTTTTAGTATGCATGAGATCTAATTAGGCTGAACTCTGGTCTTGAAGCTTTGGAAGCAGTAGCTTCAGTCAAGATTTGTACACTGTACCAAAGTAGGTCAATATTTATGTCATCGCGTAAAAATGAACCTGAATGATTGCCACTTGAAGGCCGCAGAGACATCTGTCTCATTGATCCAGCTCTATATTTCCTTCAGTGCAACTGTGAGTCATCTTTAATTATAGTTTATAGTTTTAAATTCCCTGTTATGTGTTTTAATGAGTCCTTTAGTATTAGCCGCACTGCATAACCTTGTGCTTGCTAACCTTTCAAACACTGCGATTGAGTCCTGCTTAGCTAATAATTTTATTCAGAGCCACTGAGGTTCGTCGTTCGTTCATGCGTTTGATCTCTTTTACTTTAAGGTGACACTCGACATAAAGAAATTGAATTTGGAAGTAAAGTGAGGTATAAAAGTTGAGGAAGAAAAACTGTGGTCATAAGTTAAATGCCTGTCTAAACCTTATTCTCTACCACTAAGTATATAGGTTCTGAACTCTGTACAAAGCTTTAAGTAAGATGCTATTTTTAACAATCAAGTAATGTAGTGTATGATGTATGTCTACTGTTAGTATCAGGACTTTAAATAATACCGGCAGCAATGCATTTTGGGAGATTTGGGTAGCCTGCAGGCTTGCCAGGATTATATCACACCCTTACAGCATTTCAGAGTTTCTCAGACACTATATAGTAGTCAATGGTAAGTGTGACATGTTATAAAGTAGGTGTTGCAGGTCTATAAATAATAAAACAATTATTTGTGCCATCTCATATTTAAAGATCATTGAGCTCAAGCAGCCAGCTGAATGTGCACAGGTCCATTAATCAGGGGATATGAAGAAAAAAAAGCCACCAATTCAGAACAGGGTAATAACCACGAGGTTTGTTGCGTTCCTAAGATTGCCCTCTGCTGGTCAATGGGTGTAACACATGGAGGAAAACGTCGGCCCATCTCCTTGCATACTAAGTATATCCTCTTCACATCCCGGCAAGGCAGGAATTTGGCATGGGCTATGTATTTCAGCTTCTGCTGCCTAGATTTCACATAACACTAAGATGGACTCCAAGATAGCAGGCCTGTTCATAGCAAAGGAGAGACCTTTTTCAGTTTTTGCTAATTTATTACTGTCACTTTAAAATGACATTTTCATTTAAAGTAGTTTGGTGGCAGCATTACTGATGCACACATCTAGGATTGTCTGGCTAGTTTTCCTACAATCCAAACATTCTTCCTGTGTCTCTCTGGGTTTTCTCCCAGAATCGCGGCTTTATTTTCTGTGTGTATTTTGAGTGTGTAGCTCCGTGAGTATATGTGTGCTTGTGAGTGTCTTAGGGCAGTGGAGGTTCTAGACCACTGGGGGGGGCAGACCGGGGCCAGTTGTTCCGTTAGGGGGGCCAGATACATTTGACCTTAATGTCCTCCAAGTATTACTAACACCAGATTGCCAGCATTAAGAAGCGAAAGACAATTTTAAAAACTGGTAAGTTATTAAAGCAATGCTTTGGAGTGACATTTTACAGTCTTTTAGAAATATGTAACTCAGTCTGATTTCTTGGTTAGACTGTCCTGCTTCCACAGGCTTGATTATTTTTTTGTCGTTAACTTTAGCTTTTCACTAACTGATGCAACTCAGCCACCTGGCGCATCTGCCTTAAGAGTCCATCAAGAAAATGTGCTTACGTTTGTATTTAACTTCTTCCCAGTGCACACGAGTTATCCCGTATATATACATGCAAACAATAATAATAATAAGAAGAAGAAGAATAACTAAAATAATAATAATAATAATAACAATGAAGATAATAATCCATTTATTTTAGACCCAAGTACCAAGTAGCATATATTTCTATGGGGGGGGGCATGCATGTTGTCATGGGGACATTGGCTCTCCCCCAAAACTGCTCCAGTCTTAGGGGTGACTGATGTCCTGTCGAAAGTATTTCTCCTCTTTATCCTTCATAGCAGTTCATAATTTCCATATATTAGAATACCATATCTAAATATGAACCGCAACGCCTTGACAGACACAGCTGGGCTTGGTATGGAGAGTCTGTGCTAACATTAACTCAGAGAAACAGGGAGCATGAAGTAAGCACAGAGAGTCGGAGGAGAGGTGAAAGGGAATGAACAGAGATGGAGAGGAACTGAAGAGGCACAAAGAGAAGCACAATGACGGGCAAGACCAGAAAGGTACAGCGAGACAGTGAGGGGGACAGAGACATATTGTGCTAAGGGGCACCAATAGGCTCAAACCCCAGCTACTGTACATGAGGAATGAGTGCGGCTCTAACCAGAGCCCTCAGCTTTCATCCTGCATGTTCATCGTCACAGATTAATGCTGCCACCGTAAGCAGCTTATAGGACTTTATCAGCGAATGGTTGACCAAAGACCATCAACGGTCATTTAGCCAACTGCGGCACAGACAGACTCATAGTTTTCTTTTGGTTAGGAAGTCTGAGACGGCATGAAAAACTAGGGAATGAAACATCCTTTTCGCTGAGTAATGTTAGTAATACCTCTTGAATCAATTCAGTGTATGTTCGCCAAAAAAGGGCCAAAAAGTTAGCCTGATAATGCAGTACTGTCTACTTCATTCATACAAATGACAGCACTAATGAACATGCTACAGCTGATTTATCATTTTAAGATTTTATTTACTATGATAACATATGTTATAAGCCAGTGTTCCTCAAACCAGTCCTCGGGAACCCCTGAATGTTCCACATTTTTGCCCAACTTCCTGGGAGGTGGGAGGGAGAAAAACATAGACCGTCTGGGGGTCCCTGAGGACTGGATTGAGAAACGCAATTATAAATCATAGTATGATGACAAATTGCACACCAAACAATAGTAAAAAAACTGTTAATCTTGGTCATCCTTAATGGCTGTCACCCTCAGGACACATCCACGTATTACCAGGCCACCTGATAGGACAGTGTCGGGTCCCTGATCCATGTTCGGCCCCCTGGAAAATTAAGGCCTTTCATGCCTGGATATTTCATGTGCAGTCGCTTCTTTTGCTTGACATGTGGCGGGCTCCTTATTTTGGGAGATTAAGCAGAAGAAACCCTTCATTTGAACTAGAATGAAGACGCTTAAGGCAGCCACACATCAAGATCATTCGGGGATGGGTGGAGCAAAGCGCACTCTCAAAGCCTCTGGAAGGTTCTGAAAAGCCCCCCACTTGTATGCCGCCTTCATCCTCTCCGCCATGAGTTGATAGGCGTCAGCTGTGGGTTCAGGAGATCAGCGACTGGGCGAACTGAGAGCGAGTGTGACGAGCTATAGCATTTCTGACAATTAGACTGCAACAATTACAGTCACCCCTTCATATTTGCCAAGGTTAGGCATGGAATATCCTGGCAAATGTGAAAATTACCAAGTAATACTTGGGCCTATAATTTAAAATACAAAATTAACGGTACTGAAAACTTTATTAGTTACTAGGAGAAAGACGAGATTCTACAAAGACAGCTAACACATGAGTGAGCCTGGCTGCTGAGACAAAGATGTACAGTGTGCCTAAGTCAAGACTTTTAGTATGCAGTTACTTGAAGAAATATTATCTAGCGCTAATATTTATATATAAGAGATATCCACCGCTGTACGAACATTTGCTTTATGCCACGTCGCTGCAAAGGACCTATATTAGTACCTGTTTTGCACTACTGAATTTTTGCTTTTACAAAATAAGGAGAGAAATGAAAATAGCATTTGGTGTTAGTTTATCAGCTAGCCAATTACAGATAAGCAATGCAACGTACAACAACATTTCGGTCAACAACAGACCGGTGGTCCCATAAGATTGTGATCGAGCTGGAAGATCGCCATCGCCTAGCAAAGTCGTAGCTGTTGTAGTGCGACACGTTACTCACGTGCTTGTGGTGATGCTGGTGTAAACAAACCTACTGCCCTGACAATTGTATAAAAGTATAGCACACACGATCATGTACAGTACATAATACTTCAAAATGATAATAAGCAACTATGTCACTGGTTAATGTATATACTATACTGTTTGTACTGTACTATACTTTTTATGATTTAGGGTATAACATATACCTTTAATGTGTAGTAGGTTTACACCTAGGTTTGTGTCTCCAGGTTTGTGTGTCTATGATGTTTCCACAATGGCAAAATCACTTAACTACACATTTCTCAGAACGTATCTCTGTTTTTAAGCAATGCAGGACTGTATTGATTCCAGTAAGTGAGACTACTTTGTACATTTATTATTTCTACTATATATAGGCTGTGTATTTATGATATCCTTCCTGCTTTTACTGTGTTTTATTGTAGATTTTATGTATTATTTGGTATGATTTGGTAGGTTATGTTTTGGGTCAGGGAATGCTAAAAAATTTTTGCTAATGGTAATTGCTTCTTCACTTCACGCAATATTACCTTCCAAAAGGTTTCATAGGAAAACACTACTTTCAGATAGCAGGGGAAACTTGTATATGATTTTTATATGATAAAATCATTTTCAGTATTATTTACAGTATATGCTTTTGGATTGTGTGTCTTCTGTGAGTTTCAGTGATCTTTCGGCAAGCTCCAGAAATACTCCAGTTTAATTGATCGCAGCCAATTAGCGGATAACCAAGACCGCAAATGTCAATTTCTGCAAATCTGGAGGGGTGACTGTCTTCTGTGGGGGGGAAAATGAGCTCTCAGCACCCCCCCCTCCTGCAAAAAGGCTAGACTCAGGCCGGCAGACACATAAGACTGAATGTGACTGTGTCTTCCGTCAGGGCCCTGCAGGTGGGAGCAGTTGTGTGGCACGTGAAACTCCAGGCTGGCTTTGAAATCGTACAGCCAGCTGTCGGAGTGATCCACCCGCCTTTGATGTTGGAAGGCTGCCCCGAGTTTCCACAGCAAAGCCTTCCAGAACTTTCAGAGCACCAGCATGGCAGTGCAATAATGGCTGTTTTGACATTTTCAATCGCTGTTTACATTGTGAGGAGAACAACAATGAAGGCACCATCACAATGACCGGGAATACTTTAATCTGCCCATTATTCATGTATCTCTTGTAGAAGAGACATATTTCTTCAAAGACAAAATCTGTTTTACAGAGTCTTGCTTTGGCACCACAGATGATGAATAAATGCAGCCAATTTGTGCTCTAATTTGTCAAGCTTGTAATATTGTATTTGATGGAGCAATTCCACTTAAACAGAAATTATTGGAGCTAAATACACACAACAGACCAGTTAGCGCCCTGCTAAAGAAGGGAGGACAAACTGAGCTTCTGATTTTACAAACTCCTTTAAAACCGAAAGGCTCTTGTGCTCAGCTAAATAGTTCAGTTCTTCCTGTGCTTTGGTTTGTTTCCAGGATGGAACAACTCATCCAGCTGTTTCACATTAACATTAGTGACACCTGCATAATTATGGGAGACTGACCAATCAGCACACAGCAAGAACTCGGTGCTTAAGTGAAATCCAGGTCTTCCTATTTGAAATGGTAGCTTATAAAATCCCATCCTAGCTCAGAGTGTCCTCCTTGACATGGAAGTGTGTATGCAGTCCTGTGTAGCCCCTGTGGGGTGGCAGCCATTTCCTACCATTTCATCTAGCATTGTTATAACGTTGAGATTTAGTTTTGATAAAGATGAAAGTTGCTTTGGCTTATGGCCTTACTGAAATGGACCACCAGGCTTGCCCAGCTATTGAAGGGTAGGGGCAGCTCTTTGTCGACGTTACTGAAGAGCGGGGCCTGCCACTACTTCATCTAGGAGATAGTATGCGACGATAAGTAACATTAAAGGATCCTGTCATCAGCTCTTCGTCTCCTGCCCGGCTCTGACGGCGGAGGAGAACGAGGCGTCTGAGACTCCTGGAGAAGATGAAGATGCTTGTATCTCTGACGACGAGCTTTTCTGAGATGGCACCGACAGGCACTGATGCGTTCATATTCATGACGTGAGATTTTACTTTCTTTAGAATAAATGCAAAAAATGTTTTGCTTACCTTTGCACCATCTTTACTGAATGTTAATGATAGGGAAGCACTGTAATTGTCTCAATGTACAAGACGTTTGATGCCCTTAGAGTGACAGTAATAAAACACCACAGAAAAAGTGATCCCATGAGGATACGAGCGTGTCAGGTAAATGGAAAGAGTCGTCTTGTGTAGCATTTATAAATAAACATAGTAGCGGATCACTGCTTGAACAGAGCTCTGTTTCAGATGGAAGATGGACTGACCATCCTGATATTCGGTCTGATCTCCACCTGTGAGATATGGAAGGGCTGTCTTCATCAGTGTGCTACCTAGCATGACCAACACTCTACTTGTAGAACACATTATTTAGTCAAAGCTAACTGCTCTGACCAGCACTCTACCTAACAGACAGAAAGAGCTGTTTATTCTAAGCTAGCATGCTACCAACCCCAAAAAGCCGTGTCAATCCCCTCACAGAGCCCAGTAAAGAGGCCTTTTGTCCTGCTGATCAGTCAGTCATTGTTTGGCTCCTGGGGCTCTAGCCACAGGGGATAATGGAGCACAATGCATCCCCTCTTAATGCCACAGCACATTTTCCCCAGGAGCCAGAACAGTTCAAACCTGGACGGATGCTTAGGAGAGGTCTGACGCACTGGGGCCCATCTGGCATCAATGCTGCATGTGATTCGATCTGACCACTGGGGGCTCCCAAGTTCTCAAGGTCCATGCTGATGTAGCACCTGTTCCAGGCAGGGACACCTTGTTGTCTGAGGGGAAATGTAACATCAAGAAGTGTTTAGCTCTGTTCTTATCTCATACCTTGTTTGCAGTCCATTCATACTGATCTGGAGAAAGACGCAACTAGTGCCATGAAAATGTACACCTGAGAACTATCTGTCCATTCTAGGCCCACATGGTTCCTGTAAGATATGAGGGTATTCTCATGATTTATCTTCTTTGTTTCCAGCAAGAAATGGGATCCACTTCACACGGATGTCATTTGCCGAGAATATGGCCCCTCTGGTATCAATAGTAATAATATAAACATTATGCTTTTCAGCAGAGTTTGGTGAAGACAGGTCTTCTCCTTGGGTGACTAAGAAAGAGGCACCATAACCATGACAGATAGATGCTTTTTAATCCGATTGGACTCTCAATCATTTTGCTCATCAGGCTTAAATATTAATAACTTGGATATCAATATATCCATCCATCCATCCATTGCCCAAACCGCTTATCCCAGTGGGTCGCGGGGAGTCCGGAGCCTATCCTGGAAACTATGGGCACGAGGCGGGGAACAACCCAGGATGGGGGGCCAGCCTCACACGATATCAATATATATTATATAATAATAAACTGGATTTTACCGATGCAATAATGTTAGAAATGATGCATCCCCAGTTCATCCCAGTTTGTACCTGCTGCACACTCTTAATGGGAACAGTCACACTTTTGATCTTTTGTCATTGAACTTTTATGATGGAGGATTGTTTCTCAACCCAGTCCTCAAGGACCTCCAGTAATAAAGTGGACTGGGGTCTCCAACACAGTGTAAGAGAACTGGCAGTGTATATGTCTGTGTCAAACACTGGAATTTAATGCGTATTCTAGCCGTTCCCGGCACTCAGTGCTTCTCTCTCCCCATGAATACTGACAGTTGTTTATCCATCGAAGTGATACCTGCACCTGAAGATGGGGACTGGCCTGTCAGTTACAGAAACTTAAATCTTATACTATAACCAATGTCTCCCTTTGCCTGAACACTGCAGTGCCAGCATGACAATATTAGTAACTTCTCATGAAATACTCTCACATTCAATAGTACAACTGTGATGGCTATGAAGTTCCAAATATTTAAAAGAAAATGAAATATAAATTAATGCCGAAATTAAAGAATCAATTTCTTTCTGTTATTTTCAGAAATGTCTTCATCAGCAATAACAGTGGAATGTGTGTGTGTATATATATATATATATAAAAGCTGGAGGTATATGTTAAGCGAAATCCCTTCCGATAAAGATATGGTATTGCAATCTTAATGGTCACTTAGCCTTTGATCAGTAATTTTATCTCATCTCCATCTATATGGCAGGGGTATTAAAAGATTAACTGTAACTTAACCAACTTAATGGCCATCGGTTTGTGATCCCTATTCAGAGTTACAAGGATGCCGTATAATGGATGTCTGTTACGGCCGATTCCCAAGGTGGCCGCATGTGGGAACTCTGACCTGTCGCATTCATCCCTCTGATTCCCTTTATCATAATTACCAGCTGAAATACTCAATGGTGGCAGTCTTTTTTTTCCTCGTGATTTTTCTATGAAACTTTCATATAGCATATAGGAAAAATCACATATGCAACATACAGCTTGTGAATGAATCATTTAGAGTAAAATCAGCATGCGGCCCAGCTCCACAAACATCTGTATTTTGGTATTCTCTCCTTTTTCTTTTTTTTATTCCGGAGTACAGGCACTGTTATCTGGGTAATACCTGCATATTTATTCTTCTCCAAGGTGGTTTCTCAAATACAGGCTCTTAAGAAGGAAGGAAAAAAAAAAACGGATACATATGTGTCATTTAAAGCTTGTTTAAAATGGTTCTGCTTCAGGGCAACTGGAGTTTCCCGCTCTGATATCAGCACGATCTCTATTTTATGGCCCCATATCATATGTCGCTCCCTGGCATTGAACTCTGCGCTCCTGCATCCCGACCTCGCCTGCGTATTTAACAATGGCAGTAACACGGAGACACGCAGCTCAGCGCAGGGGGGGACCGTCTTGCAATGGGCCCCAAACAATGCAGCTCAGTCTGCGGCCGGCAGTGTTACCGTATACCAAGTTTTTGCCGCGGCCCACCCTGAAATGCATGCCTGGGGTCCTCCGAGCGCCTGCTCACACATAAGCTTTTAACTGCTGTCAGAAGATCGAACGAGCTTTGATTATTGTGCTGGGATTGTGCGAATGACCCCTAAATAACACCTCAAAACCAGGGTCCATAAGTTAAAGATCTCCATTTGTTGACCAATTTTAAATTCAAAAGGTTAAAAACAAAAGTATTGGGCTCTTATGTCAGTAGATCAAGGTACGATGGACCCATCAACATGAATGCCTTTAAAGGGCATTTTTGAAGTGTACTTTTGCCATCCCATGAGTATGCTTACAACAGAACATTACTGATGTCGACCCCTCTAGGGTTTTTTCTGTTGTATATTCCATTTTTCATTCCATATTGAATAGCCATTTGTGACAGTCAATTGCTAGCTATTTAAGTTTACAGTGGAAGGCCTTATGAGAACTATAATTGCCTATCGCAGTGCATTGTTCCTTTGAGTGCCTGATTGTCTACTTCCCTGGGTGGTTGAGCCAATAAATGAACAATGAGCTACAAATGAAGAATGAGATTTCAAGGTACTGAAGAAGAGGTAGACATGTTGCTTGAAGTTGTCCTGGCTTCTTCAGAGGCTATAGTTTAACATCCTTAATAGACCCTGACTGTCATTCAAACAAAAGTGGCTTTTAGACCCTTGGAATTCGCCATTGCAAACGGGAGGGCCAAAGCACTCCGAGAGCTCTTCATTTCAATGCTCTCAGCACATCAAAAGTCCAGTGCAGCTCAGAATGTTAATTCAATATCACTCCTCTTTCTCCGCAAAGTCTTTCAGCTGTCAGCTGGCCCCTATCTTATCACCTTGTGTAGCATCTTGTTGTGGTGGCTCATATTGCCTTTGATATCGGAGAGCCAGAGGCTTTGCCAAAATAAAAGCCCCTTTATGCTCCTCTGATTAAGTTCTGTACCTGTGCTGTTCGATAAGGTGGAGAAATCTCCCAGGATTCAAAGTCAAAGGCTTGCTGCCCCTTGATTTCCTTTGTTCCCCTTTTTTCCTTTTTTTGTGTCATGAGCTTCAGACTAAAGGTTTTCAGGTTCTGCCTTGTACCGAGCTTGTCTTGTTACAGTTTGAGAAGTCTAACGCTGACTCCCTTGTGGTGTAAGTGCCAACTTTTGCCCGGAGTGTCCTGTGTCTTATATCACAGTGCCACTTCATCTTCCGGGTCCTGTCAGTCAAGCCATTAGGTGCAAACCAGGACAGATGCTGCATTCTTTCACAGTCACATTCACATTTATTGCACAGATACTTTCATCCAAGGCAACAAACAATTCAGGCAGATCGTACATTTCAAGCATACAGCTGTCAAGCAGCCAAGTAGGCATAAGTGCAGCTTGTCTGAACTTCTGATGAAAGACCAGTAACAAGAGTAAGTAGCATCAGAGCAAGAGCTATGCAGCACGTGCAAACATAGCGAGAGGCTAATAAGACAACTGTTCAAAGCAAGTGCAACTCTTCTGAAAATTCAGTGCTCCTCAAGTATAGTTTCACACTGAAGAGATGGTTGATCGGTGGCTATGCGGTGCTTTTAAAAATGAACCACAGACAACCAAAATAAACACATAGTGCATAAATTTAGTACAATCCCTGGACCTCCAGCTGACTTAAGGGGAAGAGTTTTGCTTTGATAAGCTGTTTGATCTGCATTTGATGTTTTGTCATTTAATTTGTCAACGTTCAGCTTCCAAAGGAAATTAAATTAGCCCCGGGCTACGTTTCTGAGCTGCGGACTAGTATGAAGTAGAGCGGTTACGTTAAACGGTAAACAAAATATCTCCTGACATGTCTTCAGAGTCAGTGGCAGTCTTTGATGGTGTTTGCGTTCTGTCCTCTTTGCGCACACAAACGGACGGTCATGAGCCTGTCAACACAAATATCAGCATTCTGGCATCCGGCTTGCTCTCTGGCAAGCTTCAGCTCATGACTTCACCAGCTTCAGGGGTGTTTGTTTTGAATAGTGTGTCACATGGTTGTTTTGGTTTCCTGTGCGGACGTGTGATACCTTCACATGTGACTCCTGTACTGCCGCTCCTTCATAGCCACGGGCCTTTTTTGTACGCTGCACATTCTTTTATATTTCATTATTCATCATTCAAACTGATTTATACACTTTGGCTATTGATTCTACGGTATTTCAGAGCAATCCCTTAGTACCTGAAGGGACAACAACATATAGCTTTCAAGAATTTAAATCTTCTTTTGTTCTGCAATGAACTCTATTTAAGGCAAATACTGAGACAAATAAAAGGGAATTAGCTGAGGTGATATTATATGTCTAGCTGTGAAGTTCCATAAGAATGGCTTTAGAAGCCCTGTTGGTGACACCCATGTGCAATGAGACAAAACAGCTCACTGCTGGCTGTGTGACGGGCCCAATACTGCCCCGCGATACAGCCCTGTGTGAGGAGTGATGGCCCTTCATCAGCCAGGGAATTTCCTTCCCTGACAGCTTTGATTTTCATCTGAAGAAGACGAAAGCACTCACTGGAGCATGCCTCGCTTATACTCCTGTAATGCAGTGTGCATTTGTGTGTGTGTGTGTGTGTATGTAGTAGCATGTATGCAGCTTAAAATTCTATAATGCAGTGCATATTTGAAAGGCTCCCCAGAACAATAACAGTTTGAATTTCTATAATGCATTGAATGTCTCAATGTCTCCCTGAAACATATACAGTTTACAGTAATATAAAGCAGGTCTTACTGCAATATATATAAGTTCTAACTCTATAATGTTGTGCACCAGAAATGAAAAAAAAACTATTTGCAGAAAAATGAACAATTAAAACTCATTGCAACTTAAAACATGTACCATGTAAAATTTCTACAATGCAGTGCATGTTAGAAGGGCTCCCTGGAATATGTACAGTTTAATTTTCTGTAATCCAGTACATTTTTCAAAGTGCTCTTGGGGACATACACAGTTCACCCTCCCGTTATGCACTGCATGTTTGATGATTTCACTGGAACTTATAAAGTCTCTAAAATGCGGTGCACCAGGATTATCAAACAAACAAATAAATAAACGAACAGTTTTTAATTGACAAATGAACAATTAGGCCAATTTGACCTCCTTGCAACTTAAAAACATAATTTCCACTGCAAAGTATAAAGAACTTTGAAACACACTTAGACTAAGTTTAAACTGAGCTACACTGACCTAATATTTGCCAAAACTAAACAGAGGCCAGGGAAAATGCTTCCGACATCAGCTCACCCCTCCCACAGTCACCCAGCACAGCTGTCATTATGGGGGGGGGCTTGCAATTCCCTTCCACTTTGCGTGCAGCTAGCGGCTTCAGTTGATGTTCTGGACACTTCACTGAACCTCCGCCAGAGAGCTGCTGTTTGTAGGGAGGGGGCATTTCCGCAAATGGACACATCAAGTGCAAACACTGCACAATAACAACAGAAATGACCCAGAAAACAGAACACAACAATGTACTGCCATATAATTAATGTATTATTAATGTGTTACCTCCCAGGTTTGTGAAATGTTAAAGAGCAGAACAGCAGGACATCTGATGCAGTTTTCAGCCAGGCTTCACTTCATATGTCCAACAAGCATCTGTCTAATGCTCAGAATGGCAATAACGTGCGCGTCACATCTCAGATGATATCGGCATCCCTTTACATGCATTACTATGAAGCTCTGTTACCTTTGGCCAAACCAAGTCATGTACTGATTGTTTGAAATACACCGCAGTCGGGGCTGATTATTTCTGACACGATCCGCGGCTGTACTGTATGTACTGTATGTTATTCACACGGTACATAAACAAACCCGGTTTGCGTCCCACAAGGGCGCCCCTCCCCCACAATATCAGCTTGCTAGGGCTTGCAGCGTTTCGCCCTGTGATTTATTTGACGGCTTAATGTGAGAGTTTTAATAGCTGATTTACACATTGACAGGCAAGCCTTTCTGTTTGATATCCGCGCTGTGATCTTGTAAAGGGAATCACTTCGGGCAAGCATGCAGGCGCGGGGGATTTTACCTGATGGAAAAATAGGGGATTCTGGGGAGTTTTGGAGTCACTGAGGTGGAGTGAATTGGCTGTGACATATGTGTTTCCAGTGGCATAGCAGTTTTGTCCTGCACAGCATCCGTGTGTCAAAGGGCCTTGCCTCTCGCCTCTTGCTCTGTGTTCCCTGTAGCAGTGTGACGCTTCAGGAAAAGTGCATCTAACAATCAGTTGTTCCTCTAGACTGAATTCTGAGTGACTGAATTCTAAAGGAATAGAGGTTTTTTGGGTAATCCTACAGAATGCCATTTCAAGATTAGTCATTTGAATTTATAATACAATTTCTAACTAAATTAATGAGACAAAAACATCCTGTTTTGATTTTCATCACACCTGTTTTTTTTTTGAGAGAGAGAACTTCAAAGAGTCTAAGAACCCAAATTATCATTCCATAATGAATGGGTAATGAGTCCCATCAGCAATGATGGTTAGAAATTTGTATGGAATTGAAGTGCAGATGAAGCTATTTACTTAATGAGTTCATTGTTGTAGTTCTTTAGTTTTACGACCTTGGCTGAAAACTTAAAAATAGGATGGTGCATAATATGTAGGAATAAAATAGGCTAAACAAATTGGATCCTCTTGTTTTTGAAGTGTTTTTTGAATAAAGTGTATATCTATTTCAAAAGTGTGCTCTCTTTTTCTTACAGTGGTGAACCACTTGAGCATAGCTGTTATGTGGGTGGCATACTGGCTCCGCAGGTACCGCTGCTGCCTTATACCTTGTGAGTTTGAGGTCTGGATCCGGCTCCAACTGTGCCTATGTTGATCGTAAAGGTTTCAGCAGGTTTTCCTCCCACAGCCCAAAAGCATGTGGCTCCGGTGAATCAGTGACCCTTAGTTGGTGCTTACGTGACCTACCCACCTATAATCGGCCCTGTGCACTGAACTAACACTAGTGTGGATTTCCAAAATGGCATAAAAAACTTTTTTAAAAGATTTGTGTTTTTGAGGATGACCTAACCAATGCTTAATTTGTAAATCAAAAGGTATTGGAACGTGAAGGGGATATGAGAGCGGAGGGGTGATGAGGCGGCTGCAGGTCCCGGAACGTGCACCAAACACGGTGCTGAAAACATGTATGTATTTTTAAGAAAGAATTTAAATGAATAAAGGATGTGAAACCGTGTGAAAATTGGTCTGTAAACGAAAACAGCTACTTATTTTATTTATTTATTTAATATTACTGTTTTTGTTTTATTAACCGGAGGACTGCCCGATTTGTGCAAATAGGTGCCGGAACGCAGAGAGGTCCTGGAACACATTACCGCAAGATCCAGCATGAGTGAAGCGCTGAGGAAACCCAGAAGTGTAACCCCAAGAGTATCGATTATTGAGTTATTTAGAGCGAAATTTCTGAACGGAGGTTACTTTCAACATTAAAAGGCTTTTTAAACGGTGCCTGACAGACAGAGGCTTGGGGTGTACCTCAAGAAGGTACCATCGCTGGAAGGCTTGACATTCATAATGAAGATGGAATTTGTCACTGCAAAAAAAGTTACAACCAGTTAATAAAGCTTTATCATTGTCAAAATTCTCTGTCAAACAAACTCTTCCACCATGGGTAACTCACCTGGTTATGCAGATAGATGTTACTTAATATCTGAAGGAATTGTCTGCACTTCAGCAAACTGTTTCCCTAGCAAGGCAATTCTGCTCCTCTGAACTATGCATTCTGATCATGACAGAACTGAAATGAAAATGCTTTCTGACTTGGACACCTGTTTGTGGGACTTGACCACAGAAGTTCTCCCACTATGCCAGATCTCAAACATTGTCTGTTGAATTTTACCCCTGATTTTTCTCTCTGTATCTTGATTAAATTCATGAGGATTTTTTCATTTTTGTTTATGGACAAAATGCTTTGCTACACCTTGCAGGCACTTATATTCAGACACCAACAACAAATCAAACTTCTTGTGTTTCCATATTACCCATCCATCCGTCCATCCATCCATCCATCCATGCTCTGTACCTGCTTGTTCTATTCAGGGTTGTGGGGGGGTCTGGAGCCTATCCTAGAGGCTACAGGGCAGGGAACAGCCCAGGATGGAGCACCAACCCTTTGCAGGGCACAGTCATACGCCATTCACTCATATGCCATTCACTCACACATGCAAACTTTTGACTGGCGGGGGGGGGGACTGGATTACCCACAGGAAACTGAAAAGTTAAAATGGTCAACTTTTGCTTCTCTTTCCATCATCCTCTTCTAGTTACCAAAGTCCCTGTATTTTAAAATCAAGTCCATCTCCGCCTGCTGATCCAGGGTCAGGTCGCAGGGGCAGCAGTCTAAGCAGGGATACCCAGGCCTCCCTCTCTCCAGCCACCTCCTCCAGCTCCACAGGGGGGTTACCAAGGTGTTCCAAGGTCACTCTAGAGATATAATTTCTCCATATCAATCTGCGTCCATATTTGTTATTAATTGTAATAATTAATTCTGGAGTATGTCACATATGTATTAACCATGCCCAAGACATGCTGCCAAAATTAATCGAGTATTTTCCTATATAATATGTATATGGGAATGTATAAATTGTCACCTATTCTATTCTATTCTATTCTATTCTATTCTATTCTAAGTTAGTTCCAAGGTGAAGCATCTCCCATTAAGCATTAAGCAGAGGATTAAAAAGTATATCTGTTAGAAAAATTTACCAGATTTCTTTAAATTCTGCTACAGAAATAATATATCTCACTCCATTTTCTGCGTCAAAGGAACGAGCTAAAGACCTCACTCATCTGAGTGACCCCACCATGTAATCACTCATATGGAGCAGTGGAAATGAAATGGACTATATTCATTGTTAATTACAAATTAATTACTTGGTTTTATCCTGAGAATAACTCGTAATTTCAGCTCAGATCTTAAATGACCCTTCGCAGGGAAGGGAAAAGGACCGGAGATTTTACCGGAAAGCATCCAGCACTGAGCATTTTGTCTGCCACAGTGTGTAAAGTGCGAATTAAGTTCAATCAAAGTGATATAACCTTTGGAAGTGCAAGGTTACATAGCAAATTCTTACCACCTATCAATTTTCTGCTCTCTCCCATTCTCTCCCTTTAAACCCTCTTTTTTCCCCTGTACCTCTCTTTGTTTTGTTATTTTACCTGCCAGCCCAGGTGTGAAGGGCGAGGCAGTGGAAAAATATCCCATTTGGCAAGCTTGTCATGGAGGAATCCAGCGACGGCCTTGCACATGGAGGTGCACAATGACAAACAGGTTGGCGATTTTCCGCTTGGCTTAGGAGTAACAAAGCAAGTTTCCACTTTCACTTGTATGCAGTTACAGATGGGGGGCGCCCCAGCGTTACTACACTCTTGCAAACCAAACTATGCTACAGAGCAGTGGATGGGTTGTTTTTTTGGGTGGTGGGATTTCCCCACAAATTTCAACCTAATTTGAAGTCGATTGCTGTATTTTTAGCTTTGAAAATTAGCCATCAAATTCACAGCGGCGTGAAAGGTAGTTTCTCCTAATGAAGGCTGCACATGCCTTTGAACTGAGTGCTGAACTGTAGCTCACTGAATAGAGAAAGGAAAAAGGTATTCAGTTTTAGTTGCTCTTTGAAATTTTATATGAATGGCCTTTTATTTGCTTTTTTCCCCTTCATTTCTTTTCATATCTGGTGAATTTTACTAGCAGATGTGTTTTTGTAGAGTGCCCAACATGAAAGACATTGTTGGCTATGCACCTTTGAGAGCTTTTTTAAAGATCTTTTAAAACACTCAGGTGTGCACTCGTGGGCAAAAAAGATACTGATTAAAGTGTCAATTTTTACATTCTGTGTTTTCCAAAGGATAATTATGAGAGGTACGTTGTTAAGTACAAAACATGTAGCAAGCCAGTTCACAGACGAGTCATAATGTCAAGCCTTTTCTGATGGTGATCTTGTTATTCCCACATCCATTCTGCATGCATCAAGGTTTCTGTCCTCTTCCATGGTGGAAGACAAATTTACCTGATTGTCCTAATCTATGCCACCAGGTTCCCCGAGGTCAGCGGCGTTGCGCAAACCAAACTTGGGGATAGGCACCATTTTGAAATCACATACAAGACATTAAAAATGTGCATATGTAGATATTAATGCTCTTGAAAATTTATGCAACTATTATTCATTCAAATATATCCTGCTAACCTTGTTTACTGCCACTGAGATGTGACTCGTAAATGTCACGTCGTGACAGCTCATTGATGATTGTGCAGCGTTATCACTAGAAGATGGGAATGATGAGGGATGGGGGAGGGGATTAAGAGATGTGATCTGACAGAGGAAGCTCCCTTATTGGCCAGGATTCTCTGACTGCAAGTTTACTGCAAGCTTAACGACCACGGTTGAGCAAGGTCGCCTTATTTGACAGCTACCTTGCTCCATGTGTGGATGAACTAATCGAGCATCACAGTAAGGCCCTATTCATATCCACCATAGACCTCTCCAATAATTACTGGCCAGTACCTCATTAGATGGATACCAAGAGAGGAGGGCTGGAACTAAAGTTGAAGTTTTTCTACTGCCCTATCTCCAAGAAGTTGGTATCAACCATCCGGGGACGGGACAGATACCACTGGTGCTTCTTTTTCTTTTCTTGCCACCACCCAGTTCAGATCTCACTGAAAGGACCAGCCTGACAGTGTCCAGTAAACTGAAGATGCTGGTTTACTGAACACAAAAGATGCCAAAGTCTCCATCTAGCTGTTGAAATAAACTCTCACTACTGAACCAGTCCTGTGGACCTGGGGCATATGGGCGGGGTCCATGGCGTAGCTTAAGTTGTATTTGTTTGTCAGCTGTGCCTCCAGTGTATGGAAGATATCACAGCAACATTTTGCGGCACAGTTTCGTAGAAGAACATCAAAATACATGAGTGCATCAGTGCATATTATTCACTCAATAAACCTAACTGCAGGCTTCTAACTGTACATTAAACAGTGCTTTAAAAGCAGATAGAAGCTATTCATCAAAGCTTCTACGAGTGCATGAAAGGACATATTAAATAGAGCACATAATAAAATCATCATTGCTGCAAATGAAAGCACAGGATGAGCAGTGCATCAAAAAACATGCATCTATCAGTGCCTTAAGGCACAGGGTCATAGCAGTGCATCAATGAACATGTTTCTGTCAGTGCATCAAAGCACAGAAACATATCACTGCATCAATCGACATGCTTCTGTCAGTGCATCAAAGCACAGGATCATACCAGTGCATCAATGAACATGCTTCTGTCAGTGCAACAAAGCAAAGTATCATACCAGTGCATCAATGAACATGATTCTATAAGTACATCAAAGCACGGGATCATACCAGTGCATCAATGAACATGCTTCTGTCAGTGCATCAAAGCACAGTATCATACCAGTGCATCAATGAACATGATTCTATAAGTACATCAAAGCACGGGATCATACCAGTGCATCAATGAA
>JAODLD010000016.1:12779582-12800470 GCA_026781065.1 Mormyrops boulengeri
ATATACACCCTCATACCGTGCAATCACACATATACACCCTCATACCGTGCAATCACAGGCACATATGCCCACATACCACGCAATCACAGACATACACCCTCATAATGTGCAATCACACGCACATACACCCTTATGCCGCGCAATCACATGCACATACGCCCACATACCGCGCAATCACAGACATACACCCTCATACCGCACGATCACATGCACATACACCCTCATACCGCGCAATCACACATATACACCCTCATACCGTGCAATCACACACACATACACCCTCATACCGCGAAATCACACATATACACCCTCATACCGTGCAATCACACATATACACCCTCATACCGTGCAATCACACATATACACCCTCATACCGTGCAATCACAGGCACATATGCCCACATACCGCGCAATCACAGACATACACCCTCATAATGTGCAATCACACGCGCATACACCCTCATACCGCGCAATCACACACATACACCCTCATACCGCGCAATCACAATCATACACCCTTATGCCGCGCAATCACACGCACATACACCCTCATACTGCACAATCACACAGACAAATATGTTTGCATTTATGCTTGTGTAGGACTCCCAAGACTCCAAAGGTTTTTAAAATCAATGAAATAACAAACTTTTGAACTTAGATGAGTTGGTAATATATTAAAGTCTTTTTGGGGTGGCATAGCAGCTCACAGCTCCAGGGTTAGGGGTTTGAATCTCACCACTGTGTGTGTGTGTGCGTGTGCGTGTGTGTGTGTGTGGATTATGTTTATATTACATTGTGGGGACCAAATGTCCCCCACAATATAATAACAGCCTGTTTTTCTGACGTTGTGAGAACCATTTTTCAGTTTCCCACAAAGATCCGCGAAAGCAATCAAAAAACTAAAAAGTCTTTTATTTTGTTTGGCTACTTATGGTTAAGGTTCTGCTGGACTGGGTCGACATGTTGGGATTACGGTTTTCCCCATAGAAATGAATGGAGAGTCCCCACAAAGATGTAATTATGAACCTGTATGTATGTACGTGTGTGTGTGTGTATGATGTGTGTTTGTACATTTGAAGTTTACATGTTCCCATTAAGTCACTCTAGATTCTTCCCACAGTCCAAAGATGTATTTATGCACACCTGAGCCCCTAAATCGGCCACAGCTTGTGCCCTTCGATGGACTAGCATCCCATCCTGTGTGTATCCCTGCCTTTTCCTGTATCCTGCCTGAGATCCAGGTTCCCGGTGACCAGTCCTGGAAAACCAGTTGGAAGATTTATGGGGAAAAAAAACTTTGTTTTGTTCTTCCCCTTAACCAAGAAGATACATGTATGTGTGTATATAATATGTACAGCTCTGGGAAATATTAAGAGACCACAGCACAATTTTTTGTTTCACTCATGTCTCAATTTATATTCACATGTCTTCAATCCTGCTTCTGGGAACCTGTTAGGAATTGCAGTGCATTTCACACTTGCACTTAATGTTTCCCATTCCTTGTGAAGGTCACTTGATGCGATTTATGAGGCACTGCCAGATAAGTTGACAGTCATCTCTGGCATTAGAAAGTCACTTCTGCCCTTTACCTGGCTGGTTCTTGGTCATTGGCAGTGTCTCCTGCTTCACCTTGTTCTTGTGTACTGCTATCTAAGAAACTTTGAGCCTGGAAGCAGCCTGCCTCACAGTGTAGCCAGCAGAACCAGGATTAAATCAGGATTAAACCAGGATTTAACAATGCCGACTGTTTCAAATGTAGAGTGTCTCTTACTTTTTTTAAAGAGCTGTATATTTCTGGAGATGAATTCAGAGAAAACTCGCATGCATGCATATCCCAGTGACTGGCATTAATACTAGCGTAAGTGCTGTAGGCCACAACAGAATAGCCTTTAATTCAGGCTTTAGTTTTTACTGCAAAGTACCAGACCACCTGCTCAGGAGGGACAAGGGTGTCCGTTACAGCCTAGTCAGGCAGCAGAACAGCAGCCAAGCAGGGCCAAGACATAGCTAAGGGCATCAGATATCATGGCTGTTTAAGCGAGGATTTCCAGTGTGTTGAAGACGTGACCTTCAAAATGTCAAGAAGGCATTTATTTAAACAAAGTCTTCTTCATAGCTAGAAATGTTGTGGTGCAAAGCTTAACTTTGACATGCAGTTCTGTCTACTGAACTTACAGCTCACTGGTCTTTTTAGACCCCTAATAAGTAGTGTAAGTATGTCTGTCCCAACCAATTCTGCTGGCCCACAGTGAAACGGCCCAGTGTGAGGAGCATTCTAGGTGAGAGCGCTGGCCACACTGCATCCAGTGATGTCCGGACCCCATTTCCATTTCTACCACAACTCTCTAGGCTCCTATGGCAGTATGGAGACCCCGGCCTCACCATCAAAGTGAACCTGAGATTACGCAGGCCCAGCCACCGGAAGAACTGCACACAGACACCAAGAGACACTATTCATTCGGGCACTGAAGCGGTTTGGAAGGTTGTTTCCAGAGGTGCAAAGTTCAGGTCCAGAAAGTACAAATCCAGACCAAGGTTTTGTTTCAACCAACCAGTACTCAACTTAGATAAACTTCTTGAAAAGTACTTATGCTCTATATCAGTGTTTCTCAAACTGGTGCACATGCACCTCAAGCCAGTCTATGTTTTTGTTCGGAGCAAAAACACAGACTGTCTGGGGGTCCCTGAGGACCGGGTTGGGAAACACTGCCCTATATCACATCACTGTCACTGAATCTCAAGCCCAAGTGTCTCATCAGCCTCACTATCTAGATGCCTCTCATCAAATCAGCGCTACCCTTAAAAGCTCCTTTCAAATGATGTCCACCACATGATTTTATTGAAAAAGAATTCATTACAAAGTGGTTCCCCTCTCAAATAAAAGAGACACATGTGCTGCATTTGAATGCATTTAAATAGTTTAATTCCCCAATAAATGTACCATGTGGCACACAACTTGTGAAGGCCTTGTGCGGTAAATTAAAAACCAGAGAAAATGGGCCTTTTCCCCACATTAAGGAAACATCAAAACATGGCTTAGCCTAAATCACATGCTAAAAGAAGACAACGAAATACTATCTTCAGTCAGGTTAAAGTAAATATTGGCCTCTATTACGATACAACTTCTACCTGTTTCTTCTATATTGCATATTTAACCGTAAATATATTCTTGAATAAATAAATAGATAAAATAAATATATGTAGGCATCCAGGAATCCATAAATAAAACCTTTATAACCATCTGTGACAAATTATCTGTGTTTCCTTTTATTCCCCTTAGGCCCAGTTAGCTATAAAGTCACAACACTGTAATTCCTTCACAGTTCTTTTAGAACAATCTGTAAAACTGTTTGTCATGTCACTGTAGGCAGAAATGGAAGGTCATCCCGCCAAACTTCTGCTTCTCCTTGACTCTCCAGCACACCAGCGAGCTACTAGCCGGACACTCTGCAGTGTCCCCTCGCGAGGCCGTTCAACCTCCTTTTTGCCTGCTGATTTTTGCCTCTGGCTCCTGCAGAGTACAGCACTTGCTTCCCATGCTGAGCCCCACCCATTGACTTCAGACGGAGTGGCCCTCGGGGCCCCCAGACGCCCCCTGTCTATCCACAACGGCGATGCGTTTATATCCTCGTTTCCACAGCAGCCCAGACGCAGGGCCATGTTCTTCGTCACCATGTCCCCAACCTGCTCAACTGTACCCCAAAATCTCACGGTACAGTTCAGGTACGCGATCTGGGTCCACAGGCCGTGGAAGGAAGTGTGTGAATTTCTGGTGTCGCCTCGATTTGGCCCCGTCCCTTGGAGTTCCATCTTTGTTTAAGGCTACAAAATAGTACGACCCCTTGTCACCATGTTTATAGAGGTTGGAAGTGTATGTGTTGTACCAGTTCTCTTCAAACTGTTCCCGAAACACACATTCGGCTGTTAACTTTTCCTGAAAAAAAAACAAAAACAAAACAAAAAAGTTAGCGTTTTATCTTAACCACGAACCACAAAATGTAACCACATAAATATAATTTTAATTTAAGTAAAACAATAATATGCTTAATATGGCGCAGCAAATCGAACAAACATAAGCCAATTAGAATTTTAAGGTCGTTTCACATTTACAATAGAAAACACTTGCGCCACCTGCTGTTAAAAGAATACAAGCCCTTTTAAGTTGAGTATTTTTAAAACTCATGCGCAAGTTGACTTTAGGATTGTAGTACGCGCTGCTTTTCTTGTCATTAAGCGTCTTACCAGGGTAAATTCATATTATAGACAAGAAATTATAGACAAGACGGAATGCAGTGAATAACGAATATAGATACTTACAGAGCCATAAAGCTCCCCCTTGTCGTTCATTCCCAGGTACAGTCCACTGTCCACCCCACGGATACTTATCATCCCAACGGCAATACTGATGAATTCCAAAACACCTGAAAGAAAAAGAAATGCCGATTAATAAATCTGCATATTAAACTGGTACAATCAGTGAGATGCAAAATTCAAAGACTTCGATCAACAAATATTTTTTTTCGTAGGTTCTGTCTTAGAGCCGTCAATGTTACGTAACTTAAATATGATGAAAGTCGTTGAAAACTCATATGAGTCTTCGCCTACTAATAACAAATAAGGGCCCGATTATATAACCTTCTCCTCACATATTCCATACACGTCAAATAACCATTTAAAAACACTTTACCATGCGTAAAAAGACAAATATTCTGCGTGTGCAACTAGGGAAAACCCCCCATTAAACTGTATTTACTTGTCAAGCAAATCTGCAGCTGAACTCGGACTGAGCCAAGTTAAAAGAATGTTTCTGTCACAAATGCAAGAGTTAGTCAATTCTAGCCCGAGCTTGCATAAATTTAATGCAAGCATAATACTTGCAATGTAACTTGCAATGTAACTTGCAATGTAACCAATTCAGAACCAGCGACACGTACAGAAAACACATTGGAAATGGTCAGATGTTTAGATGTTCAACATGATGGAGTTATATTCTGAGAAACACACATGAAATATTCATTAAATTCCACAATGGTGAAAATAAAAAATAAATGAGATAAAAATGACATAAGTGACAGAATATTACCGAATCGACTGTTGTCTTCTCTTGTGCCTTGCACTGTGCCGTCCGGGTGTATCTCCAGGTGAAAGCCGGTCCGGCAGTACAGCTGTCTTCTCCGGAGCAGACCCTTCAGATGCGCCAGATCCGCAGCGGAGCCCCGGTGTCTCTCGCCTGGGACCAAGTGGTCGCCCAGAAGAGTGGAGCCGTCCCCAGCAGTCGTCAGATGAAAATGAGATCCGACAGGTCCCAAACCATCCAAGCCGTGCAAGAAGCTTCCCACCTCGCCCAGTGGAGCCATCGCAACCATGCAAACGTTGTCGGGTCGAACCGGTAAACTTCAAGATATAACTCTGCGGAAATCACCTCGGCGCAGAACAAGATTGTCGCTTTACTGCATGGTTACCTTCGTGTCCGGCACCTGGCACATGTTTCGTCAAACTGACAGTTACCCTTCGCTGCACCAAGACTCTCTGCCCACAGGGTGCCTTATATTATTGTGCTGTAATGATCAGATGCGATTGCGGTCCTCTTAAAATACATGCCCTCACGGAAACGTTCTTTACTTATGCTAATGAAGTTTTTTACAGGTTTTTTTTTTTTTTTGAAATATTACTGTTTGATCCTTGATGTCTTAAGGCTTTTGAAGTAAATGTCAGATCGCCACTGCGATGACGAAATGAAAGCGTGCATGGAAAAAAAAGTAGTTTTTCTTGTAATTAGAGTAACAAGAAAGACGGAGGTGTGGGTGTCCCTGGCAGCTGCTGGCGAAAGGACGGCGCAACGAACACGATTCTCCAGGTATGATGTGGTTGTGCTTTGAGAGTGCCTGGAAAACGTACGGCAGGTGCAAAATGTGAGAAAATATGGGCGGCGCTGCGACTTTAGACCTGCCTTAGGAGACAGTTTTTTTTCCTAAGGTAGAAGCAGGGAGAGAGAGAGAGAGAGAGAGAGAGAGAGAGAGCTTGGGTTGTTTGATCAGACACACACAGACACACACATGTATTAGCATAAGCCAAATGCAACTTTAATGATTGACCATTAATCTGTAATGTATGTAGGCCTAGTCACAGTTGTCACTAATAAATTTTAATTTCAAGTGCAATTTATTTACAGGGAAACTCAATGAACTTATTTTTAAACGTAATTTTCTTAAGTTCTCGTTTCGGTGGAGTTTTTACTTTAATATAAAAACGTTATTGTCCAGTAAGTAATTCGGTTGATCATTCTCACAGATATTTGGGTTGTTCGATGTTGGTGAATGATCTTTCACTTTTGCAGCATTTTGAACATATCAAAGGTAAGGTACTTAAGGGGCTTTGACAGATTATCCATTTTGTCACCTGACCTAACTTTTAAGTTTCTCCTTTGTTTTTTGTTGTTCATACTTTGAAGTCACCAAATAATAAAGCATCACACTTTTTACCCCCGAATTTCATTATTTTTATTACTTTTTAAACTGTATCTGAACGTTTTCGGATTCAATGGGAAAACAGTGATAAAGTTCAACTTTAAATTTCCCTAATTATCTCATATTAATAAGCGAGCTGGTGAAAATCTCTAACTTCAAAATACAGTAAAGTACCATGTAAAACGATTTTAAATAAATTAATAAATAAGGTAGACCCATTACAAGGTAAAGGAGAATTTTTACCTAGCTGATTAAAGGTATTTTTGTCTGATTATTTTGGTTTTAGTTATTTCCAATAGATAAATCAATGTAAAATAAATCAAATTTAAATAAATGTAGCAAGACGTTCGAAGATCAATTGCATGACTGAAAAATAACCCAAAGATTTTCCGGTCTACTAGTCTGCTATGTATCTATTTAGATCAATATATTTAATGTTAATCCTAGTCAAATAAACCCGCAGGACTAATATTAATATAGATTTTCTCGATCTTTTTCATTTTCCTTACAGGTTACAGCATTTAGATCAACAGGCGCTCAAGTGAAAGCCGTGAAAACTACATCTCGCGATTTATCACGAGATTTACGCTCACTGCGACTTGTTGCGGGGTGGGGGGTGTTAAGGAGAAGCATAGAAATAGAATAGCGGAAGATATATCCCATTATAAATTTGGTTTATTAGCATTATGAAAATCGGCGTTTGGATTTGTTACGCCTCTAGTCCAACTGTTGCAATGAGCCACTAGTATCTGTTACGGTATTCTGTGTTCAACTACGGGCATAAGCAGTAGAGTTTTATGTACATTATTTCCATCGATTTATTAATCTTAATGCCCACAGTTGTCTGCTTTCAACAAATGATTTAACTTATTTTTTCTCCGTAAAATTATCGGATTTCAGTATGTCATACCTTGGCGGTTGATAATTTGTTCATTTTGATGGTTGTATATCGCTGTACTTCTAATGGACGCGATATTTTCAGGATTATTGTCGCTGGGCCAACTTCCAGTTCGGCTACTTAAATGCAAGTTTACTCGTTGGGGACTGAGTGGGCACTGTCTGCTTTTCTCCAAGTGTGGTCGTTAAGTATGGCGCTCTCCGCTGCCAGAAGGTGCTGAAATTTCATATTCTCTGTCTGTCCGTCTCCTTTTAAATCTAGGAAGCCATTTTATTCGTCTTATAAATGTAACCTGTGGGCCATGGCTATTAAGTGGATAAGCGGTTTGTAAAATGGATGGATGGATGGATTCCTCAGATAAAAAGACACAGTGATCTAGACTGATCACTTTGTGAACAGCCACATTTTATTTAGGCCCATGCAGAGAACTGCTATTTCTCCTTTTAAGTCTCCCAAACTCCCTGTTATCACAGGGTCTCAAGACGGATTTTATCCAAAAGGAATTAAAGGAACTATCCATTTGGTAAACCTATTTTAATCTTATAAAACGGAATCAACACACCACCTCAACTACCATAATCGCAGTACATTTGTAGAAACAGTTAACAATTTACTTTATTTAATTAAAAAGAATTACGAAAAAAATCTTACTCTCACAAAATCACTATATATCAACATTAAAACTGCCATGGGAAAAGTATTATAACGTTGAATGATTTCATTATTATCTTCACCTACTTTCTATTTCTCTATTCTAGAAAACCGAATGCAAATACGAATCCATTTATTGATTCTGTAACTGTTTCTGCTGATTAAGGTCGGGAGTTGGGTGCTGGAGCGTGTCTCTGGGTATAAAAACAGAATGTAACAACAGCAGTAGTAATTGCAGATTATTATACCAATTGATATACATACAATATCTTTGCAATGGCTTGGTAGTTTGCCAGTTTGGCCAGGATCTCATGAAAACGAGGACATTTCTCTACGAGGAATCGCTCGTCCAGGGGACGCATACCGTACCGTTGTGGTGGTGTTTACGCAAATGCTAACCCCAGGTAATCTCACATGCCCTTTATGTTGTGCAAAAAATAAAATGACTACCAAAGCTTTTGACCCGCCAGGTCGTTACTCTAGAGAGTATTTATTAAAATATCTGTATAGCTGAAAACCTGCAAGTCTGTGTTTCAGCTGGACATGTTTCATTGTAATCTAATTACATGTCTGCTAAGATTTTAATTCTCACTATTAAATGCCATTGACAGGTCAATAAAATGCATTTGCTTGTTTATTCTTTAGAAGGACCTGTTTCTCAGCTGTGTACCACCCAAGTGTCAACTTAGAACCCACATCCCTATGGGTACTGTACTGTTTTTCTCAAACATCGCTTGCAGTTCTCTGTCCGCCAACTAGGGTGTGCCCTCACTTTCAACCTGTGCATCCTGGGATAGATTCACCACAACCCTTTATTAAATAGACAGTTACGGTTGAAGGATGCATCTTCAGGCAGTCAGCAAATGTGATACGTTAAATTGTGTCACTCAAGCTTAGCAATGACTGCTTGTTCAAGAATACCTATGTGCCCATTACCAGTTAAAGAGACCACCCCTTCCACCTTAGCTTAGGTCTGTTTTGCTGGGACAGGGACCCAAACCTAAAGTGGTAGTTAGGAGAATCTCAAGGTGAGTGAGGACATTAAGGACTCAAACAACCAGGGGGGTAAAACGTTTGCCTTCTGCTCTTTGTGAGTTTACGTTATCTCGTTTTTGTGCATGCAAAGTGATTAGCCCTCAGAAGTGGGTTGATTTTACCCTAGGATAAAAGAGCAGTGCGTCTAAGTGCCTTGTAGTTTTATCTCATAAAACAACAAAGATAGTATTTCTAAAGCATGGTAGGATGGCTCTCTTACCTTTCTGAAATACTCCCATTGTTTTGATATAGACAAGGATATCTATATGGTTTGTCTAACAAGCACATCTCCCTTGACGTCATAAAGAAGTCATAAAATAATGAAAATGCTGCCTCCTGCTGGACATGGTGACACACTGCTGCTACAGATTTTTAAGCAGAAATGAATTTAAGAGCTGGAGGTGGGCTCTGCGGCGCACTGGTTGGGCCCTGCAGCATACAGGCGACAGCTTGGCTTGACGCTGTAAACTTTGGCCAAAGCACAAAGAAAAATAAAATTATGTTTTTTATTTAGTTACATTCAAAGCTTCATAATCAGCTCAAGTACATAGTTATTAGAAAGAACTGAGATTCTTTAGTAGAGGCTCAATTTGATATATTAATTGATACATTGCAGTTGGCAGGGGTGGCTTAATGTTTAGGGACGTGCAATTGTAATTGAAAGATTGCAGGTTCGATTCCCCGACCAGCAAGGCACCACTGAGGTACCCTGAGCAAGGTACTGCTCCCCGGGTGCTGAATTAGCTGCCCCCTGCTATGTCACATTGTCACATATGGGTTAAATGCAGAGAACACATTTCGTTGTTGTGCACTGTGGTGTGTCAACAATGACAATTTTTCACTAAATTCAAATTCAATTCAATGATACGTCTAATGCATTCACAATTATTACAATTACTTTACACATAATAAAATAATTATATATCAGCATGTATCGATTCCATTTCAGACTGTCGTCACTGCTTAGTATAAATCTGCTGACTCCACCAGCAGATACAGTATCGATTCAATTCAGGGATCATGACGGTAAATTTGGATGTACTCTCTGGCAGCTCTTATGGAACATAACGGCGCTCTATTCATCTCTCGTGTGACGGAGTTATAAAAATAGCAGTGATTGGCCAGCGTTCCAGCAGTCATAACACCTGCATGGAGATTGTCATCTCGCCCAGCACCCTCCCACAGAGCAGACAGACAGACAGAGATCAAACAGCATGTCCACTGATACAGAACTGGGGTCCTCCAAGAAATCCAGACCGTGCAGGTATGTCATGTTATATGTACCGTACATGCATTATAAATACATGTCAATGGATTAAATGAACTGTACTTACCGCATTATGAATCAATGAAGGAGAGATATCTCCATTTTCAGATTCCTTTATTGTTAGCCCCAGTAGAGGATAATGCTGATGTCAATTTTTGCTTTGCAAGGTCTTTGTTTTAATGCTGGACTGGCTATAATTGTAATTATAAAACAGTATAACGAAAATCGTGGTTTCGTGCCGAGATTTTAAAGTATATTTATTCCCTCTAGCAGCACCTGTAAAGATCTAATTAATGGAAACACAGAGAACTATTATGATGTTGGCAGGTTTAGATATACAGCTATGGAAATAATTAAAGAGACCGATGTGTAACTTTTAAAACTCTGGATTGTTAAATACTGGCTCTGCTGGCAGAAGCTGGTTCACTTTTGCCCATGCAGATCTCCTCTGTTAAAAGCAAAATTTTAACTACTAGGATGCAAAAATATTATAAGGATGGGGAGACCTGTATGAAATTCATACATTAAAAGCTTTTCTTCTCATTGAAGATATTGCATTTCTGGTCACACAAACAAGTGTTGCTTAGTTTCTTATGGATGCTTATGTGGGCAATTTTGCACCGCTGCAGGGTAATCCACATTATCACCCAACTAAACAAAACTGAGTTTCCATGTCCTTCATAAATGCAACTGTCACATAGTTACACTGTTTCATCATGGGGCAACATTCTCCATTTCAAACAAGACACTCTGAAGCTCATTCGATGTGGTTGCTATGGGAGAAGGACAGCACTTCAGAGATTGTTAGAAGACTTATCTGTTTGCCTGCAGTGGTGTTGATTTGGGTCTGCCAGTGTAAATGGTCTGTCTTTTGAAGACCATAGCAGCAAGATTCCTAACCCCAGCAAACAAACCTTAACTGGTACTACACAGCAATCTGCTTTGGGAAAGACACCAGCAGAATTCCAGCCCATTGTAAAGAAACAGACAGATGGCTTAGAAAAGACATGTTTTTATTTCATGGTCTGTACAGGTTTGTCATGGAGAAAATATCATCTTGATTGATTTTTTTTGGCTGTTTTATCCCCAGCTCACCAGTTTTGTGTGGCAGTGTATTTCATTTCAGAGTTGTTTAACTCTTGTTCCTAGTTTAAAGAGCTCAGATAAGCTACGAATATTTTATATGAATCTTAATTATACTTTGAAGATTAGTTTTTGAATTTATTCTTATGATTTACATTATATGTTTCTTTATTGGGGAGTTTTTAGCATTAGAATTTTAGCATCCTTTATATAAATGTATAATTTTTTGTTCTACTGATAATTGTCACAGATACAAACAAAAACATATATCCTAAAATGTGAAGTGGTGAATACAACAGTTCAGACCCAAGTTTACTGGGCCAAGTGATAAAAGTGAACAACCAGAACATGTAGGATTGTCGCCAGAGTTTGGTCGGGCTGAGGTAGCTCCGTTAATGGAGCGTCCTCCTTTTGAGGGTCTAGTCCCTGTTCAGGAGGATGTGTCCAGTATCAGAGGGTTGCCAGTTCAAATCCCAGCATCAGCAGAATTAGGGCCTCACTTATGACCCCTAAATCCCCAGTCGCTCCAGGGTCTATCCGACCCCACGTTCTCGAAAACGCATGGATAAATGAAATATGAATGATTTTGTAGTGTCACATTGGTTCTGGCCTGTCACTCCGGCTCTAGCTAGGAGTCTCCATACCGGGAACACTGCCGGAGTTAGCAGCAGTGACGGCTGCTTCGCACACAGCCGACGTGTGAGAGCACCACACATGCCTGACAGCAGCTCAGATTCAGTGATTATTCTCACCAAAGAACGAGGCTCCTGTGATGTTCACACTTTGTGCTTTCGGTGGGGGGGTGGGGTGGGGTGGGTTTGCATGATGGGGGCCTGCAGGAGGTGGTCCAGCATTAGCTATCTACTCTTGCCTCCCTGAAGGCTTCTTTCCATCATAGATGTTTTCACTGCCCTTTTCTTCTGTTGGTTTAAGTGCCAGGACTGGGATTTAGCCTTTTAATCCTGGTGCTAAATGGCAAAGTTCCACCAAAAGAAAAGGATCAGATTGATCGGAAACAAAGCTGCACTTTAAAAAAAAAAAAAGAAAGAAATCCACAATGTCGACAATGTCGAGGCACGTCCCAGTGACAGGCCCGGATAGCGGTGGACACTCAAAATGGCATTGGATTACAGCTCCAGGATTGACACTTGGTATGAAATGTCTCTGTGGAATTCTTTCTGTTGTGTGGTAACGTTTACCTGTCTTTTTGGGCTGGCAGGTGAGCATCTCTTACTTTAGTGTTAAAGGAACAAGATGGTAATTAGGAAAAAGAAAAAAAAACAACTCTTTTATGTTTTTGTCTTACATAAATGTTCAAGGCTTTGAAGTCTGGTGCAGTGTTACCGAAAACTGCAGAATAGAACCTATTGAGTACTACAGTGTTATTACCATAACACTTATATAATATTTGGAGACTTGAGAAATTTAGAGGTAAATAAGGGTAAATTTTCAAGCTGCTGATGAGGTGATGTTGATGAGATTTATATCCATTTCTCTAGTTTCTTTTCCCCACCCTGGAGTATAGAATTCCAGATTTGTTCTTCCAGAACACCCAGATCAGTCACCCAGAACTATCAGCTCTGGGACTGTCTCCTGACACAAAGGTCAGGGAACGCTTTCAGGAACTGGGATGGCACTCCCGAGTCGGACGCGATCGCCCACGTCGGGGACCCGCCCCCCCTTCCAAATTGTCGGCAACAAAAGGAGATGCACCCAAGCCCGAATCAGGCCTCTCAATCAGGCCAGATCAGTTGGGAATGTTTTACACCTTCTTATCCAAACAGAGCCCCTTCCCCCTCCCCAAGTGGCCTGGTTTCATGCTGTTTAGGTTTGTGTCCAGATAGGTCACTTACATTGTAAGGGTTCTGCTTGTATGAGGGGAACGTCAAGCGTGAATTCAGAGGCACCTTTTAAGATGTTATCAACGCAAGGGGGAGGATTACCGCTCAGCCGCAGTGCATGCCGTGCCCAGAAAAGCCTGCCACTTCTGTTTATCTGCAGGAGTCAGCTTTACACTTGCTCCTCAGACACACAGAGCTGAGGTGATCTCTGAATGAAACCCAGAAATGCACCACACTCTCTGGCCCAGTAATCTCCTATCACTGTATATATTTCAACTACCATATTCTGTTCACCTGGATTGCATGCATCTCTTTAGAAGTGTATAGCAGATACACGCAGATCATAAGGTACAGGATATTCAGCTAAATATGTAATGTATACTTTTCTGATAATTTTCCGGTGTAGCTTTTCTGAAATTTGCAGCCTTATCTCAGCTGCCAAAGCAATCTATAAAAAGCAAAATGTCTTCAGGCTGGACGTGAAATAGGAACATGATGTTATGGTGGATTCGTTTAATAATTTGGGGGGTAGTGCAAAATGGTGTTTAGACATTTCAGATTTTATCAACTCATATAAAGTCACAGTGCAACAGGGGTTCCCATGATGAATTTCCCATGATGCCGGCCCACAGACCCATCAGCCTACTGGTTTGCCAAATTGCCAGTCCATGTTTGGTACGTGGACTTGTTTTTAAAATACAGGGACTTTGGTAACTAGAACAAGATGATGGAAAGATAAACAAAATTTGACCATTTTAACTCTGTCAGTGTCCTCTGGGTAATCCGGTTTCCCCCCCCAGCCAGTCAAAAGTTTGCATGTGTGAGTGAATGGCGTGTGAGTGAATGGCGTGTGAGTGAATGGTGGGTAAGTTTGCCCTGCAGAGGGTTGGTGATCCATCCTGGGCTGTTCCCTGCCCCATAGCCTCCAGGATAGGCTCCAGACCCCCCACAACCCTGAAAAGAACAAGCAGGCGCATGGATGAATGGATGGATGGATGATCTTTCTTTACTAAGTACTCATTACAGTACTATGGCATGCCACAAGTAAATAACCAAAGACTTCAGTAATAGCAAAAATGACAAAAGTAGGTTTGATTCTCCAGCAGTTTTTTTGCACTCATACCGTATCAGGCCAGACCTTTGGGAGAGTGTCACCCTAGTACATGAAGACACCCACGGATAGTGACTAGCATCACATGCACACTGCAGACATAGTCACTCCAGATGTGTGCACCATGTTTTTATCACATGATCTGAAAGAAGCTCCATAGCAGGTATGTAGGGAATAGCCCGTTGTCCTTTGATAAGCATCGTGACGTGTGCAGTGGGTATTTCCTTTTCCATGTCGGGCTTATAAGAAGGTGGAATATCTGGTCGCCTTTTCATCAGTAATCATTGAGCACAGGCGATTGTAAACAAAAGGACTGGATCCAAATAATGAAATGAGTCTCTGTCTGGGCTTGGTTCTATTTTAGCAAATGGAAATTAAAGAGTATTAAAGAGTGAACTGACCCATGAAAGTAATGAATTGTGTGATATGTTATGTCATGCTGTGAAATAAAAACACATTATCTTAATGCTTAGGGGAGCAACTCCAGTTACATTACAGGAATTACTCAAACTATTTGTTACTACATGTGAATATGGTGGTAATCATCAAGCCTGGCGTGAGACTAAACGGCAGGATGGAAATGCTAAGGAAAAAAAGGTAAATAATAGAAAGACAAAAATGCATTGCACTGATAGGTGGACCTGTAGGCTAGCAATCTATCTTGTTAATGTGATGAGAGTTTAATATGGCGTTGATGTTGCTCTTCACTTTTATTGCCTGCTGTTTTCTCCTCACCTCCTCTAGGTGTAAAAGTGTGCAGTCATGTGGACCTCAGATTGTTGTGTTTGCACTGTTTCCTCCAAGGACACTCTGCCAGGGGCATGCTGCCCCAAGAAAGGCCCCTTTCCCAGTGCTGTTAGGGGTGCAGCAGGAGTGTGGTGGGTGAATGGGGGCATCACGGGAAGAGCAGAATTATGGCAGTGTTGGAACAGGGTGTCCAATCAGCCATTCAGGAGCCTCCAGAACAGGTGAGTTCGGCGATCACAATAGATTGAAGGGTATAATCTTGGCCAACCTCAGCCATTGTTGACTTTTGAGGAATTGTAATTTAACTGCAGTAGTATATTATTCAGAAGAACTTGTTAATGAGATAGAAGTAATGCTTGTTAATTCATTTATTTATTCAGTTATTTTTTCTTTAAAAAAAACCTTTTAAGTGGTTTAGTAAGATCTGGACGTTTCAGCTCTTATCATGTATATTAGTTGTCTGTGGGGCTTGTAAAATTTGTATTAAATGGATTGATGACTTGTCTACCGTAGATAAAATGTACCTACGGGTACTGATAAAGTAACATGACCCTGAACCTAGTGTTCGCATGCCACATGGCCCGAACCATCTCCACTTCCCTGTGGACCATGGATAATGTACTTAGCTCATGACGAAAATGATGTTGGGTTATTTCTCATGTGTTATAAATGAACATGGAACAATCTCAGGAATAGCGTTTGCCTTCGATTTGTCTTCTGCATTTGTCTTCGGATATCTGATTAATCTAATGAATATTCAATGAAAATCCCCTTCTTAGGCCAAAATGACATTGGGGCTTTATGCTCCTATTGTATTCCCTTTATTGCTTTCCCGCTGTCAGCCTGAAGGCAGACATTAGCCTCTGCATGCCTAGGATGTCATGTTTAGATAAAGGCCGCCTCCACTATGACCACACTCTCATGCATGCCTTCCAAAGACGGAGCACAATGTATCCCTAATGGGATGGAGTGTAACCCAGGCATTGTGTGAGGGGCCATGTGACCACGCTAACAGTGGAACAGATGATTTATGGTCCTCATCTTTTGTCAGATGGTGGTCTTTGAGGTGCAGTACTGAGACTGAGCTTAAAAGGCCTGCCCTCACTGGAGGAATGACAGCCCAGGCCAGACCCACATGCTCCAGCTTTCCACTCACCTGAAGATTGGAATTTGGCCTGCAGTTATCTTTGTCATGGTTTGGGCAGTTGGTAACGCTTCAGGAATGAGCTGTTTTGTTTTCTGAAATAAGATTATACATCCAGCAAAGGAGACGACTGTTTAAAGAAGAATTTAAACACGGATGGCAAAATGCACCATAAGACTGAAATATGTTGGAAATATTAAATATCTACATGTAGTATAAGTAGATAGTAGGCTTCAATAATGGCACTACGCATGATGTTCATAGCTTTTGTCCAGGTATTATGAGCTTTTGGGTCAACCCTATCTCAGACTGTGGCCCATAAGCTATAGTGGGACCGATATCTTTTCATACCTGTAACCGGATTTTCTCAGTGTTTGATACTTACAAAGTAATAACACCACAGGACATTAGCCTCTTAATTATCCGCAGGATCATGCCATAAATCTGTCTCTGTCAGGAGTTGCGACGCACTTAAGAAGAGTGCTGTTTTATCAGGTGTCAAGCTTTTCAGGTGCTCCTGCCAGACATGGCAGATGAAAAATACAGGTAAGATAAATAAATAGCGTGAATCGGAGCCAGCCGCATAGCCAGGGATGTGTGGAAGGCGCTAGCTGGAGGGACAGGGGAGGGGAGCAATGTGTGCTTAGCGGCGGACGCGCGCCAGCAAGCGTCACGCACAAACAAACCCCAAAGCGTCCGCCAGCAGACCGTGCTGTGGCATCGGCGGGGCGTGGCCAGAATGCCTCTTGGTTCAGGCTCACACGCACCACTGAGCACACGTGTGATGATGCTAATATGCCATCCATTGAATGTACAGATCTGCAAGCTGTGAGGACTATCCACAAACCCACCTCTGAGGAGGGGCAGGGCCCAGGGCAAGGCAACCTATTGACAGTCTACAGACTGACCTTTCTGGACTCCCTGGCAGCAAATTCTCTAATTAAGTGTCCATAATCGAAGGCTGAAGCAACGTCATAACAGTGATGCAGCTATGCAGCTTATTAGCCTAGGCTATGTTTATTAGCCTAGGCTATGTGATCACATGTCCAACACAGGAGTTAGATTAAATATATTTCCATTGTATATTTAGACAAAGTGATGGACGGTCATGTGTCGCTTAACAACAGGATTGTATTCTGAATACACTACTAGTCAAAAGTTCTTGCACACACTGACATTTTCTACATTTGCCTGTTACTCACTTAATGCTAAAAATATACTCAATATTCTTTGCTAACAAATAAATTTGCAGTATGTTCTCCATTTGAGTACCTTTATTAAGTTTAGTTCCATTGTATTTTTAGACAAAATGACAGCCAGTCATGATTCGCTTAACGATGGGAATGTGTTCTGAATACGTTGGGCGGTTTTGTTGCTGAGCGAAGCTCATAGAGTGTACTTACACGAACTTAGATGGTATAGCCTACTACACACCTTGGCTATATGGTACAGCCTAAACAACGAGAAAAAGTAGAGTATAGTAAATACTTAAACCAGTAACACAGCTATTATCATTATCAAGTATTATATACTGTACATAATTGTATACGCTATATGACTGGCAGCACAGTCAGCTTGTTTACACCAGCATCACCACAAACACATGAGTAACGAGTGTACGCTATGATGAATACGCTATGACGTCAATTTATTCAGCTCGTTTATAGTGTTATGGGACTACCGTCGTACACGCGGTCTGTCGTTGCCCAAAACATCATCATGCGGTGCATGACTGTATTCAGATGAAATGAAATGATGAAATGGCTGCATACAATCCATGAAAAAAATATTTTACAGCTTATAATTATGCAGCCTATCATAATCTAGCCAGTTTTCCCTTTTGGGAGCGGCCATTGTGACTCGATCTGACTCCCGATGTTCAGTTATGTATGTGACACTAACTGAGCTCCTCTGAATAGAGGTCTTAAGGAGACAAACCATGTACTTTTCACCAACAGGGACAATTGCAATGCTCAGAGATGGACAATTACAATTTACTTGACAGAAGTGTTGATCCAGAGTGACATATGATTGCAAGGAGGGTCAGCCAGTCCCTGGAGCAACTGGGGATTAATGGCCTCCTACAGGGCCTCAACAATGATGTCACCCTGCTAGCTCTGGGATTTGAACCAACAACTTTCTGATTTTAAGCACAGCATGAAAACCAATTGAGCCAGACACCAAAAGTCCATCCACCTCCTTCCTGCTGAATAAGAAGACGACCCAGATGGGACATAAACTCACAATCCCCAGACAGAAATCTTATCAAATGGTTCAATCCAGATATTTAGTGATGTACTATAACCAACCTGCTGTAAAACATGATGCTTTGCATGACATTTTCCCCCATTGAAAATACTTGCATCATTTTACCTACACTTATATAATTTTATTTTCCAATACTACAAGCTTCTACGATGAAGAGGGGGGAAGCCGTCTCATAGCAGGGACAAGGAGACGTGAGACCGCAGACCTGAGCACAGGGGAGGTCACCCTGTCTGGTCCAGCACAGGTGCTCTGTGGTGGCCATGAACTGCCTCTAGTTAGTAATGGGTGACTTTGCGTACCGGAGCAGATGACGGGTCTGTGTTTACAGCTGGATATCAAACCAGTCATAAACAAACAGGTCGATTCCCCAAGGAATCATCTCACTGGCCGACGCGGCCTGTTTTCACGCTAGACGTACCACATCTCAAGCAAAAGTTTCAGCCAAATTAATGTCATTTGCTCCGTTCTTCAATACATATTCTTGCGGTGTGGAAAAGGTGTGGAAAGGCAGTACTGACAAGCGAGTAGGAGATAAAGTCATAGGCAGGAGACCTCACCATCACAGTTTTATAATCATTTGGCTCCGCTTGTATTACAACAATATTGTTTTTTTCCTCCAGATTTCACTGACGTTTAATGGACTGCATTGGTTTTCAAATGCTTGACTTTCAGCATACAGTCATTTTTACCCCCCCCCCACCACTTTACATCCCATAGAGAGAACAATAGATTTGCCCTTAAATAGTGTTTTTTTTCTCCGCACATTGACCTTCACATAAAGAGGATTCCCACCTTTTCAGCCCCTTTAAGGATCTTGCTGGTAGATCACTATTCACAGCAAAGTGGATGTTATCACTGGGTGAAGAGATATTTTTATGGAGTTCACCTAGCAGAAGGCGGCGGAGGCCGGGTGCGGAGCTCGTTGTAGCTCATGCATGGAGGGCCTGCAGCGTTCAGCCATAGAGCGGCCATGGGAGAAGGGCTCACACTAACATGCCTGAACGGAAATCAATAGGGCCGGCTGTGGAGGAGCCCTTTGGCCCTGCGATGTTTTGGATACATCCCTTTTGTTTTTGTTGATGCAAGTATCGGGTTAATCTGCTTTAGAGGAGATGGCAAACGGGCTGACCCCTGCCGGAATGGCTACAGTTCTGCCGTGTTGACAGCTTGGGCTTGTACATACCACAAAAAACGCTGTGTACACTCTGACTGTTTGCCTAAGTCGTCTTCTGCCTCTGGATCTGTTATCTTCCCGAAGGCGTCAAGGTCCAGCGGACACCAAAGGCCTTTTCTGATGTAAAGAGTGGAAGTCGATGGAACCGATTCTGTCTGATAACATTAGGCAGTGTTACAATACCAAGACCATCTGTTTGGACATCTACGGTCACCACCCATTCATTGGTTACAAGGTAACACACCTCATTCACAGTGCAGGTCATGTCACCTGTCGTTTAATATTAATACTGTTTCAAGATAAATAAATAGGTCAAAACAAATACAGTCAGGACCATAAATATTTGGACAGAGAGACAGTTTTTAAATCTTTAAGTTCTGTACATTACCACAATAAATTTTAAAAGAAACAAGTCAGATGCAGTTGAAGTGCAGACTTTCAGCTTTAATTCAGTGGGCAGAACAAAAACATTGCATAAAAATGTGGGGAACTAAAGTCATCTTTCTACACAATCCCCTCCTTTCAGGGGCTCATAAATAATTGGACAAATTAATATGACTGCAAATAAAATGTTCAATTCTAATACTTAGTTGAAAACCCATTGCAGGCAATGACTGCCTGAAGTCTTGAACTCATGGACATGACCAGACGCTGGGTTTCCTCCTTTTTAATGCTCTGTCAGGCCTTTACTGCAGCAGCTTTCAGTTGCTGTTTGTTTGAGGGTCTTTCTGTCTGTAGTTTAGTCTTTATCAAGTGAAATGCTCAATGGGGTTGAGATCAGGTGACTGACTTGGCCATTCGAGAATATTCCACTTCTTCGCTTTAATAAAGTCCTGGTTTGCTTTTGCTGTGTGTCCTGGGTCATTGTCCATCTGTATTACAGTATGAAACACCCCCCAATCAATCTGGCTGGATTCGAGCAGACATGATGTCTCTGAACACCTCAGCGTTCATTCGGCTGCTTCCATCCTGTGTCACATCATCAAGAAACGCTAAAGACCCAGTGCCACTGGCAGCTTTGCACGCCCAAGCCATCACACTGCCTCCACCATGTTTTACAGATGATGCGCTGTTGTTGGATCATAAGCTGTTCCAGCCCTCCCCCATACTTTTTTCTTTCCATCAGTCTGATACAGGTTGATCTTGGTTTCATCTGTCCAAAGAATGCTGTTCCAGAACTCTGCTGGCTTTAGATGTTTTTTT
>JAODLD010000016.1:12800570-12827316 GCA_026781065.1 Mormyrops boulengeri
CCAGGCCTTTTATCTGCTTAATTGATAATGAAAGAACGAAGGAATTGCCCACACCTGTCCATGAAATAGCTTTTAAGCGAATTGTCCAATTACTTTTGGCCCCTTTAAAAAGCGGGTGGCACATATTAACGAGCTGAAACTTCTAAACCCTTCATCTAATTTGAATGTTGATACCCTTAAATGAAATCTGAGTCTGCACTTTATGTCCATGCCCATTGTATAACTTCAACTGGAATATATTTCAGTAAACAGGTTAATTAGTAAAACTTGTGTCAGTGTCCAAATATATATGGACCAAACTGTATGTCTCCCATTTTCACATGAGTTTGATTGGGGTGTTCCTGTTCCCACTCACTGGCCAAAGATATGCACTTTAAGATGGTTAGTATCGCTAAACTGGCTTTGGTTTGGTGTGAGTTTTCATATGTCCCTCTAATCAGCTGGCCTCCAATCCAAAGTGTTCCCTTCCTCATGTCCAGTGCTTCCTAGGATAAGCTCAGTGTTACCCTGTTTGAGTGGCTAGTTAAAATCGACTATTTTTTCCCAGATTCTTTCCTTATAGCTGCTGGGATTAAATGTTTCATTATAGTCTTCTCTTTTACTTAGTCTGAGTATCTTTATTTTCACCTCTGGCCATAACCTTCTGGGTGTGGTTTCTCAATGTGTGCAAACACTGCTGTTTAAGAAGTTGAATTCTTGCTATCAACTGGCTAAAAATACCAGACAGTGCAGGACCTGCATTGCGGAAAAAACACCAGTACTGAACTAAACTAAGAATATTGTGACCAGTTTGGCAGTAGAGAGAAGCGTCACACAGTCTGTGAAGGAGTATCACTCACCTTGAGAAGGAGAATTACTCACCCTGTGAAGGAGAATTATCCACCCTGTGAAGGAGAATCACTCACCATGTGAAGAAGAATATTCCACCCTGCAATGGAGTATCACTCATCCTGTGAAAGAGTACCACACATGGAACAAGACATGGAACAGCACTTTGGTAAAATAAATATATTTGGAAAAATATCATTTAAAATTAAAAGAAAAGTGATCCCTATAAGGATAAATTGAAGGGATGTCAAAATCAAAACATTCCAAGACTGTCAGCAGTATGACTTATCCTGAAACTTTGCTGCTTTTGCTGTGCAACCCCGCTGTTCATGACTTCATGCTGACGGACGGGCCCAGCATGTCAAACAGCTACTTGTGATGCCGTGGCCCTTAGTGGCTTGTTTACGTGTCCCCATGCTCCCCAGCAACATGGTGAACAGGCTTCCCACAGGCCTGGATGTGGTCCATGGGAGCACCGTGGTGTAACATGGTGATCATCAACCTGTAAAGAAATGGATTTTTGTTTAGAGAAAAAGTTGTAATTTGTGGTTCCATTCTTTGTAATAATATGACCAAACATTCACTTACAGTGCTGTTCCACATTATTTTATACCTGGCATAAATGATCTTATGTATGCAGTAGCCCAATCTGATCATTATCTTATAAAAGTCCACAGGAGATTCGTACACTACGCCAACAGCGTGTCTTTTACAAAATTACATATGTCGCTGGCTGCTACCAGCTAGTCCACAGGAGAAAGAGACCTTGCTAGTGAACACGTGAAATGTATTAAAATATTAACTAAATGTGGTGGAAATTTCAAATATATACATTTATTTAGTACTACAAAATTCAACATTAAAGCAGCCTGGTTTTGTATAAAAATGGACATCTGTCCATTGCGAAGATAGAAGTTTATGTGATGTTTTACTGCCACCTTGTGGTGGTTGGGATTTAGAGCCGCGTAAACATCCACTACATTGACGACAGTATATTTTTCTGACACCTTGAAGGTACAAATTTTTCAGCTTTATATCAAAGATATTTAAGGCTAGCATTAGCAGAGACGTACACCAATCGTCTATGCCTGGGAAACCCAGTAAATCTGTTCGGTCTCTTTGTCCCTTTCCTGAAATGTGATATTGTCTTGGTCCGGATTCAGAATCAGCTTCTCGTTCATAATGGTCTGATGCCGAACAGAAATATAATGCTATCTGTTTCACGCTGGCTGAGAAAACATGTGTGTCATTATCCTGTAATTACAGTCTTTTTCAGAACTCTGTAGAGTTTCTGCTGATGGTCTTTAAGATCTCTGTGAACAGGAGGACAGAGATAGTTTGGCTTCGGGAGCCCATTAGAGGCCCACAATGTTCCCCTGAGCATCAAATTACACCAATATATTGTCACCTGAGATATGGTAGCATCTCAGCTCTGAGTACCTTGTGCTGGCTGTTAATGTTGCGAGTATCTATGTAAAACGAGGATCTAGCAGCGCCTTTTATCCTAAGTCTGGCCTTATCAATACATCACCTCCCCTCCATACTACTATATCACTCAGACAGCAGTATGGGACTAACCAAGCCGTATACCAAAGCCCAGCCATTATACAATCAATCGTACGCTGATGCTGCATGTGATTAGTATTGAATGGCAGGTAAATGATACTGAAAGTTTAAGAATCCTGATTACAAAAAAATTGATGTTGTTGGATATAGTTAAGTCAGCCTATAGAGTTCTGGGTGTGGAATAGTGAGGATGTAATGCCGAATATGGTATAATGAGGATGTAGGATGACGGATATGTATAATGAGGATGTAGAATGCTGGATATGATATAGTGAAGATATACTGTAGGATGCTGAATATTGTGTAGTGATGCTTGTACGATGCTGGGTATGATATAATGTGGATGTAGGATGTTGGATATGCTATATTGGGAATGTAAGATGCTGGTATAACAATGATCTAGGATACAGGGTATTATATAATGAAGAGGCAGGATCCGTAATTAATCTCTAGAATGGTGAGCACAGTATGAACATGACACTGTAGAAAGGCTTTGCTATGTAATAGAGGGCCCGCAGAAGTAAAAAAAATGCATCATACAACATAACATTGTCTTGTGAATGGCTTTTGTACTACACACAGCATATGACAGTAGAATTAAGTGTAGTTATGTGGCGTTAACTGACTGATCCCTGATGGTCAAAGACTCTATTACTTTGCAAACAGGCCATGGCATTGTTTCAGCAGCAGGGAGAAACTTGTATCAGTTACTGTAGATGCTATCAGCCCCTTAGCCTGGCTTTTAACGACCTGTGAGCTCACCATAGCCGTCATGAATTATGCATTCGCCAACACTATCACTTGGTCTTCATTACTTATGTCCTCACACAACCCATCTCTTTGGGGACACCGGGCAGCAGGTGGCAAGTGTTAGTTCAGCAGTCACTACAGCACTTTTCCCACGGCTCAAAGGAAGCAACATTTCCTGTGACTTAATTCAATATGATGGCTGAATGCTGTAGTTGTTAGAATAGAACATAATAAAATAGAATGCAATAGCCTTTATTGTCATTGCATGACATGAAATGGAATTAAAAAGCGCTACTCTTGATCAATGCAAACTCAACAAACAACCACAGAAAGAACACCTAATAAATATAAAACGGTTTTAAATTAAATAAGATGTAGCAGCTCAATAGGTACATGTGGGTGTGAAAGATATGAATCCATTTATAGCAGTTTGAGGTCTGAACCATACAGTAAATATACACTTCAGGATATTATATACATTGCAGTGGCACAGACACAGATTAGAATAATGGATGAGAGTGGGTTATAGAGTTCAGTTTACATATAGGCCTTGGGGGGAAACCATTTTTAAATCTAGTGGTTTGTATTTTAATCGACCTGTAGCACTTGCGAGAGGGCAACAGGTCATACAGGTACTGACCAGGACGTGAGGAGTCTTTAATGATGCTGGGGGCTCTTCTGATGCAGCGAACGCTAACAACGTCTTCCTGTGAGGGAAGTGTGATCCAGGGTGATCTCCAGCTCTTTGGGTAAAGCGTTAGTTTGTTCCAGTCTGATTGTTCACCTTTGCAGTTATTAAATCAATTTTGTCTGCGCTCAACATAAGGACCTACATCTGTATGTTCTGGTACAGTACCTTTATTGAAATTTTAAATTGCTAAACTCAGTCACTGGTCCCGGTTCAGAAAGAATGTATGTAGTAACTTTACAAACAATTTTACATACTGATTTTGTTGCTCTAAACAAATAGCAATGCACTTCAGCAGAGGTTCAGATTTGCCGTCTAATTGGCTCAAATCTAGGAGATACAGTTATAGACTCGGACTGGGAGAAAAGCCGGGCGAAGGAATGGGAAAAGACGAGGGATGACTAACAGCCTCTTTCATCACATCCCTTACCTAGTTGGACGCTGCTCTGTTTCTGTGCATTCTTTTTTGTCAGGCTCCTGTAGCACATTTCATCCCCGCATGTCAGAGAAGCTCTTTTTTCTACTGCGGGAATCTCCGAGGACACAAGGATGTTGATACTCACTGAGAAGGACTAGGCCGGATAATACCTGCTTGTGTGGAGAGATGGAATTCATGGCACTGCAGGTGTTACCGCACACCTTGGGGATGTGACATGCCACACTACAGCTTCATACACATCTGCACCAGGTTCATACTACCTCTCTTTTTTCCCAAAGCTTTTCATACCTGTTTTGTTTTGTTTTCTCACTGTATTGCTGTTAATATGTATCTGCATATATATATGAATGGTCTTGGAATGCTATGTCTCTGTGCCAGCTCACGTGCAGCCTTTTAACCGCAGGAACATTGCCTCTGCATTTTAATCAGCCTACAGAATGAACACATTGCTAAAGCGCTTTTCTCTATGCTGAGAGCTCAGAGCAAGTCATGCGCTACGGTGTTTATATCACTACTGAGTCTCAGCATAACATTATGTGCTTTGCTTGCCTTATTACTTTTGTATGTTTGGAAACAAGTCGAACAAAGGGCTGCAGTAATAAATTGTTTTAGTTAGTGAGCGTATTAATAACAAAAACAATTGCCTTTTGTTATGACTATTTGTGTCCTTCTTTTGTTCGTTCTCATCCCTTGTAGTATATGGAAATAGTGTTGATGATATTGCTTGTTTTGATTATTTTCTGTCAATGAACACCATGAGTAATGATCTCTCTCACTCTTTCCTGCTGCTGAACACCAGTTGGTTTCTTCCTCTGTACTTATAATAGAAACCTTTGACACTGGTCTCACTCTTGTCGTGGGCTCGGCCAGTCATAAATTAGACCATTTTGACCAGGCAATGAACCAGATAAACAGGAAGAGGATGATAAACCTTTCACATTCAGAATTATTTGAATTAATTTGAGGCTAAAATTGATAGCTAGCTAATGGTTACAGATAGGCTCTGTTCCACTGAGGACTAAGCCTGGATCACCTCAAGCCTAGCCAAATGCCAAACAATCATCGAGTTTAGTGTAAATAGGAAAGAATCAAGGTAAAATTAGGATATATCAAACGATTATACCCAAACCCCTCCCAGAATTCCAGAGAAGTCCTACCCTACACCTCAGGTTTGGTTAAAATAACATTATCTTATCACTCTATGCATCACTGTATTACACATTGTACAGTTGTTAAACAAATAACATCATGCTTAGTATTTCCAAGATACCTACACAACAATATTATTAAAAAAGGAATTCTGCTTGAGCATGGAGCCTGCCCCCTAATGACGGGTTGAACAGTGACTCTCATATCGGATGAATAGATAGAGTATTATAATATACATCTAAAATATCTGAGACCATTTTCTCATGATAGCAGATGAGGTGGATTAATATCCGAATTATTACTTTAATTAAGCGGATAATAAGTATTATCCGGACCGGAAACCCTAATCCCATAGTGTTTCCATTCGTGTAGACGGTATGTTTTTGATACGAAATAATACAGAGAGCTGAATTCTTAACAGTAGTACTATAATCTATAAACTATAATCTATAATCTGCTGCGTTTCGTTATTTATCATACGATCGGGAGCCTCACAGCTGTGTGGGACGCACCTACGAAATGTGGATCCGCTGCTCTACATGCAGAGGACGGGCAGCAGCCAGGAGGCGTCACGGCGGCTCGCTAGGGGAATGGGCGGTACCGCTGCGATGGACGGAAGCGCGGAGGAGCGCACCAGCTAAATACTACGGGCTCTGCCATCTGGATGCTGCTCACCAAACCCGGTACACCAGGGGGAAAAGAGGGGGAAAAACTTCTTATTTATCTCGATTTGATGTTGTTTGAATAAAAGATGGCGCCGTCAGGCTCAAGGAGCGTTAAACGAAGCTGTCAGAGAGTTTTATACTGGATCCCAGTCCTTTTTATCAGCATCATAGTCGCTTGGTCCTACTACGCCTATGTTATTCAGCTCTGCATAGGTAAGGATACGATCCACCAGTGAAACTCAGCGCTGCGCATATAATGCAAAGCAATGGAATTAAAAAATAAAATTTTAATTACTGATACATAATTTCAATGTATATTATTTCAGCATCTCATGTTTGTTGTTTATAAAAAAGGGGCGTGTTAATGAGATCGCATCTTATAGATAAGGGCTGCTGGTTAAATAAGATGGGATTTTTTTGTAATGAATCAGAATTGATGGAAGGCAAATAAGTTGCAGAAACGTAAAAGGAGTAATCAAGTTCTTTAGTATTCGGAGATTGGTAGTTGCTTTGGTTTAAGACGAACTATGGACTACAATGTAGCTTTCAGTGTCATTCTGTTTTTCTGTGTAAGGTGCGTGATTATTTTTATAGCGGTTCTGTGTATGGCGCGTGTTTAATTTTAATCGGAGCAGATTCACCTTCTGCTTTCTATTTTGGTCTCATCTTAAAGTTCTAGAAACCCATACATAAAATAAGTTTGGGTCGTAAACACTGTGAAGTTTGTCAGTTAGACACGGATGTAACCGCACAGCAGGCGCGTTTGACATTTTATCACGGCAAAAATAATCCAGTGGCTCCCACAAGTGTCTCTGAATGATTTAGCAGACTTCGAGGATGCTTACCATCCCTTTGTACACATTATTTCACAATATCTGCTACAAGATTATGATAACGTGTTAATTCAAGCATGTCAGACACATCCATCTAGATCACCATCCAAACATTGAAATTCTATTGCCGAAACCTGCAAGAAAATTCACATTTTCCATGTCTTACTTAGTAGTTATCCCCTTAGTGTTGCAGATATCATTAATAATGCAGATATTAAGAATTTTTCACTAACATGTTGGTCATTAAAAAAAAAAAATCTATATATTTACTCAGTCAGTGGTTTAAATGTTTTTTTTTTCTACAAATAACAAAATGGATACCCCCAGCATAATTTGACAATTGTAATACTAAACACCATTCCTTCCACATAAGCCTTAAAATAAACACAGAAGCAGGACGGACCCCGAGTGCACGCTGGATCGTTGGATGGAATCTCCTTTTTTTGTGCTAGATGTGGACAAGATGGAGTCTCCCTGGCTGCTGTATGAGGGTTGTGTCAGGTATTGTAACTGCCCATTGATGATGAGCCAGAGGGGAGTGATTTCAATTTGAACTGCACTCCAAAACGCGCTTAGTGGCTCATGAGAGAACATGCAATATGCTCCAGGCAGGGTGAGATGCAGACAAGACACATCTGCTGTGGAAATCTGGTCATTTCCCTTATTGCATCCCAGGCTGACAGACCCATGTTCAATGGCCATGGTCCAGTGTTGTCACAGTTACCATGCTATCCGTCGCATCAGCCAATGGGAAATCTATAAAGGATTCTAGAACTGTGATATACAAAAGTAATATTACAACACACTAATGCTGGAGGTGACTTTACAGCTTCCTGATATTCAGTAATTTGAACAGGTAATGTTGATGTCAGTTGTAAAAGATCAGATTGGCATTGATTGGTAAGAATAGCTATTTGCGGCAGTGTGTTATCAGCCTCTCGTTTCTGTGCCGTGTTGACTGACAATTTAATAGGCGGCATGTGCTGGATCTGACCCAGACTATTCTGGGACCGATCCAGGATTGGTCTGATTGTTTTGCTGTTTTTGTAGCCATGTGTTTAGTCCAGCAGGTCAATTACTTTGCCACATCATAATTAATGTTAAAAATTTAAGTATTTAACACAGCTAGACAGTCTAGGCCCATTTTTCTATTTTTAAGGGGAGGTTAACTGTCAGTCACAGTGCTGTCTGAGTACTGACAGAAAATCAAAACAAATTTCATTCTCCTCCCTCAAAATAGTTCGCTCTGCACATACAGAGGCAGCCTGTATGTGGGCTTGTAGTGTAACAGACTTTGTTTGGGGTGACTGTGATAGCTATTATTAAGTCAGGCCATATCAGAAAAACAAAGGAGTGACTGAGACCGTAGCTGATTGTCAGCCTAATCTTCTCAGCTGACTGCCTACTTGGTAACCTGAGCGATCTCTGCTTTGCCGTCTCCGACACGATGTGCGACTGGGGGATTTCCTCAAAGATTGGATCCGGTATGCTTGAATATTTCAGGTGATCTTTAGCATCATATATACTAAGGATACAGACAATAAGAGTACGAGTGCTCCTGGATACCATCTGCTTGGATTTATACCACTCTGGGATGACGCGCTGATTAAAGTGACGGTTCAGGGCTTTCTGCAGCGCAGTGTCTTTCGTCAGCATTACTCGTTTGCTAAATGCCACAGTGTTTTTAGTGGGGAGATACTGGAAACTGAATGAAGCTGGCACAGTGTTGTGCACACACATACATAAAAAATACATAATATGGTTTCAGCGTATTCTATATTACGTCCCTGCTTTTGCAAACAGACTGGTAATGAATAGGTGTTACTCCTTTCAAGTGAAGGAGGACGTGGATGAAAATATGTGACACTGTTCTGTTAATCACTTTCAGAGTCCATGGACAACACAGGAGAGAAAGGTAAGCCCTCAATAAATTTCAGTGCACCTGTAATATCATTATCTTGCACTATCCCCTCCCTGTCTGGCATGCTGTGTTCCTGTCACTTCTGGCAGACTTCCTGTCCTCTGGGCTTGTGCACTTCATGTCAGGGCTTAGCATTTCTCAGTCATCTGACTTAGCCAGTCACTGACTTAGCCAGGTGTAGTTCCTCTGCACTCGCTGAGGTAAGGAAGCCTCCGAATCCATACTCCATTGATGGCCTCTTTGTGCTATAGGGTTTTCAGTAGAAGACTAGGGTAGATTAATAAAACAGGAATGTAAGGAGGATCAAAAATCCCAGCTAATCTAGATGATTATGTGCACCTTAATATTCATGACTACAATAATTTGCCATCTGATTGATTTTACAAAGCCTCATCCATAGTCTTTTGTGGGCACATTCTTAAAATGACTGGAATACCGTAACAATTAATTATATATATGCTCATAATATTGAGTTCCTTCGGCAGTCAGCTTCTTTATAGCATTGCTGAGGTCATATTCCCACACAGTACTGTCATCCTGTCCAGTGTGCGAAATACCCGTCAATATTTTGGGGGGTCCCCATCTCCCTATTGTTGCGCAATACCGATCTTGAGACCCCCTTAAAATATTGCTTTTGAGGCTTTTGGGGTGTCTCATGGGTTAATCTGGGGTGTCGGACCCCTCCCGTATTTCGCACACTGATCCTGTCCCTGTTCATCGTATCCATCCTATGTAGTGGACATGCTCCCTCCCCCATCCTGACTCATCTAGGCTGTAATCATTCACTCCCCATTGCAAAAACACATCTGATTCATGCTTCAGTAGCCAACCAAGCAGCTGTATCAACCTGACGCCGACGGCCCGACTCATGTCCCAGTATTGTCAGGTGGGACGGGTCTACAGGCTCCAGTGCCATGTCTGTACTGGGAATTTTGGGGATAATGTATGGCCTGTCTTAAACTGGGAGAAGCAGTAATGATATAAATCACTTTTAACTTGTTGAAAACTGGTGTCAAGTGAATATTTGGCTGTATTTAGTGGTATATGTTATTTCCAAAAGGTGTAGAACAGTGTTTCCCAACCCAGTACTTGGGAACCCCCGGACAGTCCACAGGCCAATCAAGAACAGAGAAAACCTGGTACGGGTGTGTTGGAAGCTAGGAGGGAGCAAAAATGTGGACTGCCTGCGCGTCCCTGAGGATTGGGTTGGGAAACACTGATGCAGAGGGATAGCTGAACACCTTCTGGAACACCAGTGGTTAAAACCTATGATAACCTATGATAACCTATGATAAAATAAGTTTGTTCACTCGTCTGCGTGTGTTTTTTGTGTTTTAGTCGTTTGCCTCCTGACGTATCATGTGCTGTTCATCATGTTCGTCTGGGCCTACTGGCAGACCATTTTCACCAAACCAATGACGCCGGTAAAGGAGGTGCGTGACTGTGTGCTGGGGGGCAGGTATCGCTGGGCAGAGGACAGGAGCTTGGGAAATCAGTATCATCACAGATGATAACAGGTTTTCTATACTACCTGATTAATTACTATCTGCCCAAGATCATGGGTGTTTCGCAATATGCATACTTGACCGTACTTGTGTTCTCATGTGCCCGTTTTACATTATCTTCCATTGCCGAAGACCAGTTCCAATACTGAGAACATAAGTACAGAGGACGGTAAAAATCCTCGGATGTTGTTCTTGCCCCGTTGTGAATATCAAAGATGCATTGGTTGCATCCTCACCAAATGAGTACAATCCCATGATTCATTGCATCCTAAGATGGTTCTTGAGAAGACCACAGGTACGATCTTTGTGTTCTCGGTATTGAGAAACACCCCATGTGCTTCCTAGAAATTAAGCTGAGATTTTACCCATAATGTTTATATGTTTATATTTGAAAATGCATACATGAATGCTTGTTTATTTGTTTGAGGTCATACCAAAGCAGGTGGGCTCCATTTTGCATTTTATTAATGAGGGTAAATTGGAAGTCCATATGTGTGAATGATATAAAGGTCACAAAGGAGTGAAACGATGACATCATGACTACTTTTATGGTAAAAAATGGCATTCGGTTCCTCAGTTTTGTTTTTTATTGTCATCTTGTTTACTGATTGTCTTATTTTATTTGTGTGTATCGTTAAATGGATGGTTGGTTTACAAGTGGGGGCGATGTGCAATCAGAAGGTTACTGGTTCAAATCCCTCAGCTGGCAGAATGATTTCGCAGTTGGACTCTGGAGCAAAGGCCTTTAACCCCAATCAATCCAGGGAGGGGGTGACCCTGCTTTCTCAACAGTACATTGCTTTGGAAAACAGCATCTACTAAGTAAATTATCCTTGAACTGATGCTATGCGCCTGCTGTAACTCCCTCAGGTAAAGAGCGTAAGGGGGGTTCAGTGGAGGATTAATGTTTGCCAAGGATGCCTGGACATTCTGTCCTTTGCCTTTACCTTCCTGTTTACTTGACATTTGTGCATTTAATTTTGGAGGTCTATGTCAGGCCTGAAAATGGCTGTATTTTATATTGGGAATCATATGACTGGTGTGTCCACCAATCCTCCTCATCCCTCCTGCTTCTTTATGCTGATGGTTATACCAGGATAGGACATGTTTTCTCATCACTCGGGCATATTGAAAGAGACCTCCCTGTCATTGTATGCAAGCACAGCAGGGGTATAGAAGTCGTGTTCCTGGAGGGGGTGGGTTAGAGGGCAGATGCCCCATAAAAGCATGTTTATCCACCTGTCTGCTCCCTTCTCAGGATAGGGTGGAAATGAAAAGCCTTATTCGGTCATTTCTGCTGGGGAAACGGCAGAGAGGAGGGGAGACAGTACTATACTACTCAAAGGTCTGTCACATGTGTGTGAGATGTGGCTTGTAGCTTTGTTTTGGCTTTAGCTGGGGCACACTGGCTTTTATTTGGCTACATGCTGCCTCTGACTGACTGACTGAATGTCATGATCTTGCCTTGGGTGTTTTTGTGGTGTTCTTCAGACAGTAAAAGTTGTATGACCTGTGGGTGTGCTGACTTCAGCTTACATGCCATCTTATGGTTATTTTGTGGTCATTTGATTTCTCACGTGCGTCAGATCGTGCAGCTATTGTGGTTGTCGTTGTTGTTATTATTGTGTGGAAATCGTTTCTTTGTTCTGTCCTCATTCTAGAACAGTAGGTGGCATTACATCTCTATGTTGGTCCGTGACCTGGCAGTAAATGGACCTAAGACGGGTCTCAGTTCTCAGTTCCCCTTGGGAGTATGATGACATAAGCCAATAAAACTGCATGTAGGCTGGTAGCAAGGAGTGCAAATATCTATAAATACTGTTTCTTGTTTGTGCATATGATTTTTGTTGTGTTTTAATTTTGCATGTTTTCGTTTCCAACATTTTGTCCAGAACTACTTACAGGTGAAGGGTTTTAGTGACTTCATGACAAAAAACACTAGATGGTAACCAAGTGGACTGAAACTGAAGAGATAACAGATAATAGCTGAGTGAAATGAAATTGAAAAGATAAAAATTGTGTGAATTAAATATATAAGAAAAAAGCATCCCTTTATGGCATAAGCTGTATAGAAGATGGGGCAAATGGTGTGAAATATATAGGCAGGTAGTGGCTATAAATTTTTTATATAAGAGTCATTGAACTTTATCTAATAGACTGTCTATAAAATCTATATTAAAATGAATTATGGTGCATGGAGCTGAAGAAATGGGCTTCGAGTTCTTTCTTCACAGTAAACTGATACCAAGATACCAAGACTGGCAGACATTGGGGGGAGAGCAGGAAGGGTGAGACCTCAGTGTGTGAAGAAGGTAAAATGAACTTTACTCAGCTAGCAGCAGTTTACAGTGGTGAAAGTGGGACATGATAACAAGGCAGATCTGGGGTTCAGAGAGGATTGAAGCTGCTGGATACTGTAAAATTGTTACTTGCAAGACAATCGTCCTAGATATTTAATTCTGGGAGAAGGTGAGGGTCTTGTCAAGGCTGAGTCTTAGACAGAGCCATCGGCCAGTGTATCTGGTAGGATGTAACTGCACAAGGAATCCTTTCCCTTGCTTTGTTACATCCTGCAACCCTTGATAATTATTATATGACATTAATATTATTCTACTGATTAACAGACTAATTCTATCCCCGGCTGAATTCTGGCATTTATGATACCAGTCACGTCCTCATTACATCCGAATAGTTTCATTATACTCACCAAATTTAAACCATAATAGGCTATTCATTAAAATTAAATGAAATCTCGCTGTCATAATAGGACATTTAAATCACCCTCCCGGAGACATATAGCATTCCAGAAATGGAAATATCCCTATTTTGAAACCATTGTAGGTTGTTGTCTACCATCCTAACAATTACGGGCTTTCAGTTTTCAGTTACAGCGTATAAAATAACTCAGTGTGTAGATGCTATCTGGTTGTGCTAAAGCTCCATTAGCATTCCTGACCTGAGGGGAAGGGGAGTAGAAAGGGCAACGTGAAAATGCACAAGCTCAGCTATAGAAGTTTCCCATAGTATTGCTCACAGGGGTCTCTTGGGTCTCCCTGAGAAACCTTGTCCGTGTCACCTTAGACCCAACCCTTGGGTTGCCACTTTCAAAAGTGAAAATTTGCTCGTGGGGGGTGGAGGTAGAACAATGTTCTAGAATAATGTTTCCCAAACCTATAACCCTGAATCTGACAGGGTATCTATGCCCCTCTGACGCCCCTGCTTGAGAGTGATCACATGTAACCTGAATGAATATTGTGAATTTTGTGAATGGTCAATGTGAGTGAATGAATGAGCGTCAATGGTGAATGGCTGTGTTTGTTTGGAGTTACAGGTGAATTCTATGATGTCTATTGTCCTCCGCAGTTCCAGCTGACGCTTGCAGACAAAGAGCTGCTGGAGCGAGAAGATCGCTCAGAGTCCCAGCAGGAGATACTGAGGAGGATCTCAAAGGATTTGCCCATCTATACACGCACCATGTCTGGAGGTAGGAGGTAGATTTTTATTGCTCTTTTATTGAGCCTATTCCTTTTTTGTTACGCTATGATTCTAGCCACTCGAGTTTCTTACATTTTGTGTGAGTTGATAATATACGTTATTGAAGTGCAAGGCTGTCCAAGTTGGGAAGTAATCCATCCATCCATCCATCCATCCATCAGCCACATCCAGTGAAAACTTATTTGAGGGGCTGCATAGGACAGAAGGCAGGGGAATACCCTGTACCAGATGATATTTATAGTAAAACTATTGATCAGTGTAGCAGCTCCATGTTCAGAACTGCAGTCTCATACATCTCAGGTTGTGGGTTCGATTCCTCCCCTGTCTTTGATTGTGGACTTTTCCTTCCCGTATTTTTGCTGGTTTCCTCCTGCAGTCTAAAAACATGCAGCGATGTGAACTGCGCTGTCTAAATTGCCTGCTGTGTGTGACTGTTTGCCCAGAGATGGACTGACATCCCATCCGCTGTGTTGCACCCTCAGTTTCCTGGGATGGGCTCCAGGCTCACTTTGACACTCTGCTGGATAAGCAGCTATGGAGGACGGGAGAATAAAAATCTGAGGAATTATTAATACCTATGGCAGAAATATCTTTTACTGCAGTACCAATTTCTGAACTAAACCAATCAATGTGCCATTGTAAAATGAACATATTAGCACATTAGCGACGTGGGCTGGCAGGTCTTCATTTCTGTGCGCCTCTCTTTACATGTGGCTTTCTTCAGCTGTCCGTTACTGTGACCGCTGTCAGATCGTGAAGCCTGATCGATGCCACCACTGCTCTGTCTGCGATAAGTATGACTCGATGCACGCCCTACGCCGAGACCACGACCTTCTGTATGGATCTTTCAGGTCCACTGTGGGTCTCTAATCTCACCACTAATATTTCACAGGTGTATCTTAAAGATGGATCACCATTGCCCATGGTAGGTCTCCTCCTTCTGTTTCTACTACTGTACATTTTCTATTGTTTCATGTTTCATGAAGCAAATGAGTTAGAATCATGACAAATAAGTGACAGATACATAATGTGATACACGGTCCAGCCATTCTGAGCCTTCAGATTCTGACCAACAACGCCAACCTTATGCGGAGCTTTACAATGTGTGTAAATTGGTCCCGTGTTAATGTTATCCATGACTTAATTAAGAAAAATAAAAATGATATTATAGGAAATTAAATGCCATGTCATGTATTTACACAGTCCTCATTATAGTCAAAAGCTATAATTACCTTCAGCCGGCAGTAGACACCTAAAAATTAGTCAACACTCAGGCATGACAACATTGCGGTGAGATTGTTAAAGGAAAATACCACCGGATAGGATATTATTTTGTCATTTTTTTCTACAGCAGACAGTTTTGGTGGATTCTCTCTTTGAATCAAGTGGGTTGTAGTAACATAAGTTCAGGCAGGTGTAGGTCCTGCTGGAAAGACTTTGGAAAATAACCTAATTAAATGTAACCATCAAGGTCCACCTAAGAGTCCATTCTGCCTTCAGCATCATTTCTGGTATTGCCTGTCGTACTCACTGGGTCTAGTGCTCACATTTATTTATTTTTTCCAGGGTGAACAACTGCGTTGGATTCTCCAATTACAAGTTCTTCATGCTTTTCTTGGCGTATTCTCTCCTGTACTGCCTCTTCATCGCCGCTACCGACTTACGATTTTTCATCAAGTTCTGGACCGTAAGTTTTGGATTATTTCTGTCTTTCAAAGTGAGTAAAATCTAGTTAAAGTATTCTTAAAGTGCTTCATGAGTGACATGTTCCATGACGTCCGACATGCTATACCCATAGTAGACCAGTACAGCCACGCATGCACACATGGATTCTGGGCTAGTATTTCTACTAATCTTCATTCAAGCTTTTCGGGAATGCTGCATAGATTTCAGGTACTTCTCATTTAGCTCTGTTTAAGGGACGTCACAGCTGGGAGCAGACGGCAGCATTTTAACAATCACAGCAGGACATCTGTAATGAGATCATTAATAAGCACTGCATGGAAAATTGCATATTATTACTACTGACTCTGCTCTGGCCGCAGAAATGCTGTATTACCTCTCAATTTATCATCGGGTATTTTTCCCTGTAAACTTCCTTATTTATAATTGGCAAGTAGGTATAAGAAAGAGGTTAATTCATATTTGTATACATGGGAGACTAAGAAAACTAGGTGAAATGAGGTATTAATTGAATTAATGTAATGTTTTTACTAGGGCTGTGAATTGATTAAAAAAAGATTTAATCATTAATCATAACATTAAAACTTATAATCATAAATATTTACACATTTAATATCAAAATGCATGTACTATTAACACAAAGGGAAATATATGGGTTATTCTTACAAACTCATTGCGGTAACACATCAATTTATTCTGTTTTTAAAATTAGTTTGAAGACAGACTCAAATTATACAACTTCATTGTTTAAATATTGCCTCTAGGGTAGTTAGTCAGCTTTGTGAAAGTGCCATTTATTTCAGTAGTAAACAAACAGTATTTAATCAAATCCAGGGCAAGAGTTATGGACGTGAGAAAAATGATAAAACTAACCAAAAATTTGGCAAAAATATTCGGCTTTCAAATTTTTTACTGGGGGGTACCTGCAATAAAGTCAAAAGATTTAAAAACTTTTTATCTAGTTTTGTGCTACTTATTTGGAGAAAATGATTTTAAAAAAGTCATCAAAGCAGAGCAAAACTGGCAAATAATATAGCTAAAAGCTTTGTTAATCAGATCAAAAATAATCATGCATTATGACCATAAAAATAATGCTACGCATTAGCACGATAAATTTCCAAGCCCTAGTTTTTTCATTGACTTTTCCTACTCCAAGGGAGTTTCCCTTCATTTTAATAAATTTCTCATCCTGGCTAGACATTGTCCTGCGTAGGCTGTGTGTGAGGCACAGTTTACATGTTAATGTTTATGCGTCTGCATGTTTCTGTTTCCACGCCGCCTCGTGTCTGTGTGAACGTGAAACAACTGCTTCCTCTTCACACCGTGTCTGAGCGTGTCTCTTCCCACAGAGCGGCCTACCCGACACCCAGGCCAAGTTCCACATCATGTTCCTGTTCTTTGCTGCCTCCATGTTCTCTGTCAGCCTGTCCTCTCTCTTTGGATACCACTGCTGGCTGGTGTGCAGGAACCGCTCCACACTGGGTGAGCCGCCGCAGCCAGACCCCATGCAGATTCACAGAACCTGCTCCACGCAGGATAAGCCCCCACACAGAACTCACTCTGCACGGGGTGACCCCCTCAGAGAACCTGGTCCTTGTGGGGTTATCCCACTCAGAGAACCTCCTCCACATAGAACCTGTTCCATGCAGGGTGAACCCCCCTATAGAACCTGCTCCACTCTGGGTGAGCCCCATCAGAGGGGCGTAAGCCCCCCTCAGCCAGACCCAGACTCATTTCACAGAGAGACTCCATCCTGGGTGAGCTCCCATTAGCAAGACCGTAAGCCTATTCACACCACAACGAAATTAATTATGGTGTCAGGAAGTCTGCTGGTCATGGGTATGACATTAAACTACATCCAACCTTGCAAGTAGTCTTCCAACTTGCAGGGAAATTATTTGGGCGTTGGTGCCAGGGATTGGCACTCCAGCCACTGTAAAGACATTTCACATAGCCACGACAAAGCAGACAGGACTCCTTCCTGCTCTCTGCGGGAGTAGCTCTGCTGCAGCCGTCCACAGGAAGGCTGCATGTATGATGAAGGGGGTGGGGGAATGTCCTCAGGAGCCTCATCCCTGGAAGACACGAAACCGCCGGAGAGTCAGTGGGGTCAGGCCTGTTGGGGATTAGAGCTGTTGTGGTACTAAGGCGTTACTCTGACCATGGTTAGTGATGTCTCAATGAGGGAGACATTGTATTTGCAGCTTTGCCTGGTTGTTGATGGGTGCCCATGAGGTGACACTTAACTGGTCATGGGTGACTTCAGTGTGACCACTGGCATTGACAGGCTTGGCTATGAGGATTGTTTCAGTCCCCATGGGTCTGGCAACCGTGGTGAAAGTGGCTCTATGTTCTTTGACTTTGCAAAAGGTCAGGGACTGCGGGTCGCTGGATCCTGGTTCCAGTACCTAGAGCCTCATTGTTGGACTTGGTTCTCTGACATTGTTGGTGCAGCAAAGGAGATCAATCACATCCTCGTGGTCAGACGCTGGAGGCTCCAACAGAACTGTTGGGTCAGCAGGAGTGGCCAGTTTATGAATTCTGACTACAGACTCATTGGTGCTACTCTGAAGATTCAGCTTAGGTCCAGTAGGCTACCACCTACTAGGATAATTAAGCTGAACCTGGCCAGACTCCAATATCAAGCTGTTTCTAATGAGTTTGCATGCAGTTTGTGTGAGGAACTTCCAGACTCAGATGTGACTGCTGGAACTAATATGATGTGGGAGAATTTCCATGACAAGACCCTAAAGGTTGCTGAGGTTTGTGTTGGAGGTGCCAGTGTTCCCAGAAGGAGGTGTTTCATCTCGCAGGGTACCCTGGATATTATCGAGAGGAATCGTAGTGCATGGCTTGATGGCAACTCCAGCCTGTACCAGTAACTGAAATGGACAGCGGCGAGGGCTCTGAGGACAGATAAGCAGGAGTTTGTTAGAGGAATCAGTGAGCAAGTGACACACCATCTATGGTCTAGTGACCCATGTCCTGCTTACAGAGGAATCGAAGCATTACGTACATCTGAATCTGTTCCTCGGAGAGTCTCAGTCAGTGCTGGTGGTGGAACGGTCCTTACGGATCATGCTGCAGTTGTGACCTGCTAGGCCGGGTACTTTGAGCAGCTGTTTAAAGCTGATCCTCCAGCTATGACACTGGACATTTCTGGGTCCTCAGTTCTTGAGACTGATCCTTCAATTAGGTGGTTCACAGCTAATCTTACTGAGATCGCACTGGTGGTGAACCAGCTGAGGGTAGGGAAGTCTGCAGGGATTCATGGTATCTGGGGTGAACTTCTCCAGGCTGCTTAGTCAGGCTGTCCTCCTGGCATTGCAAGCAGTCTTCCCATTTGGGAAATGGGTGTCATCCTAACTGACTGGAAAACGGGACTCCATGTTCCTATCTGGAAAGGGAAGGGTGATCACCCGGATTGCAGCAACTGCAGAAGTTAACACTGCTCTGAGTGCTGGGTAAGGTCTTTGTTAGGGTCATCCTCAACAGGATCCATGATCACTTGCTCACCTACCAGTGACCAGAGCAGTCTGGTTTTACATGTAAGAAGTCTACCATTGCATCCTGGCACTGAGTGTTCTCATTAAGTGCAAACATGAATATCAGCAGAGTTTCTTGCAGCCTTTGTCGATTTTTTCGACATTCTGAGATTTTGCGGGATCCCCCCGAAGTTGCTCGACATCAAGGCCGGCCTGTACACTGGTACTGCGAGTGCTGTGCAGAATGGAGGGAGAACCTCCGCGTTCTTCCCAGTTGATTCTGGGATTTGTCAGGGGTGGGTTGTTAGTCCTATTCTGTTCAGTGCTTGCATGGACTGGCTGCTGGGCAAGGTCACGCGGTCCAATGGCTGTGGGGCATCTGTTGGTGAAGAATGATTCACTGATCTTGACATGAAGCTGTTATCTTCGCAGAGTCAATGGAGGCGCTCTCAAAAGATTGAGCAAGGAGTCTAAGTGGCTAGGCTTGCGAGTATCCTGGATAAAAACCAAGATCCAAGCCTTTAATGACCTCTTTGGCACTGTCAGCAGCAGTGTCTGTCTACATAGAAAATGTCAAGCTCATCAAGAGGTTCACTTACCTTGGCAGTGACATTCATTCCTATGAAGTCAATAGACAGATTGGGAGAGCATGGGGGGTCATGATATCGCTGGAAAGGGGTATATGGCGCTCTCAATATTTTTGTAAGAGGACGAAGGTCCAAGTCTTTAGAGTCCTGGTGCTCCCTGTTTTGCAGTATATCTGCGAGACATGGATGCTGTCCAGTGACCTGAGACGAAGACTGGACTCCTTTGTGTCTCTTCTGAGAATCCTTGGGTATCGCTGGTTTGACTTTGTCTCGAACGAACGGCTGCTCAGGGAGTCTCGAAAGAGGCACATTGCATGCATTGTGAGGGAGCGTCAGTTACGCCAGAATGGCCATGTGGTGAGACTCCCCGAGGGTGTTCCGGCTCACAGGTCTTCTTCTTGGAAAAAAGCCTCCTAAACCGAATACCTCCTTTGGTCTGTTATCATTCCAATCTGCTGCTGCAATGGCTGAAATTTTTTACAGAAATCTTTTAAAACTGGATAAATTTAAATCTGTCATGGCTTTGAAAAGCCTACCTAGGAACATCTTTTTTATGACATGTGCATGTTTTCTTTTAAAAATTTCTTTCTATATATATACTGTATATATATGTTATATAAATGTTTCAGATCATCAAACAAATGTAAATATTAGACAAAGATGACACAAGTAAACACAAAATGCAGATTTTAAATGAAGGTGTTCATTATTAAGGGGAAAAAAAATCCAAACCTACATGGCCCTGTGTGAAAAAGTGATTGCCCCCTAACCCTAATAACTGGTTGGGCCACCCTTAGCAGCAACAACTGCAATCAAGCGTTTGTGATAACTGGCAATGAGTCTTTTACAGCGTTGTGGAGGAATTTTGGCTCGCTCATCTTTGCAGAATTGTTGTAATTCAGCCACATTGGAGGGGTTTTGAGCATGAACCGCCTTTTTAAGGTCATGCCACAGTATCTCAATCGGATTCAGGTCAGGACTTTGACTGGGCCACTCCAAAGTCTTCATTTTGTTTTTCTTAAGCCATTCAGAGGTGGACTTGCTGGTGTGTTTTGGATCATTGTCGTAGAACTGTGTGGTTAAACTGGTATCCCTGGTTGATGGTAATGTTGGCTTTGTGTAATATAGGGCAACAGGACACAGAGTGGCGAAGGGACAGGTTGAGAGCCTTGCTGTCCTCATTCAGTGTTGGGTTGCATTGAAACATTGCTACTGAACACAGTACAAATTAGGGCTGTAGAAGAGCATCTGTTTATGCTGGCATCCTACCGGTTTGTGAGGGCTATTCTTAGTCTGCAGTGACATTTTCTGATGTGTACGTACAGTGGCAGGGCTCTGTAAACCAATGTTTCCCAACCTGGTCCTTGGGGACCGTCAGACAGTCCATGCCTTTGCTACCTCCCGGTAGGGAGAAAAAATGTGGACTGTCTGGCAGAGGACCAGGTTGGGAAAGACTGCTCTAAACAGCTGTAGGGTTGATTTTTGTTTCAGACTCTGCAAGGAGGTCTGATTATAGATAGTCTGGGGATTTACCTTTGCCTTTGCAGTATTTGAGAAGATGGGGGCATTGTTATATGGAGTGAGTGCTGTAAGGGCTTGTTTGACAGTGCACATCCTCTTCACTGCATATTTAGCTCTGCAACATTGAGAGATGTGTGACACTTTCAAGAGCGCAGTAATGTACATGCATTTATAGACAGGTGAAAATTCAGAGCTTTTTTAAGTCTCTGTTTATAAGGTATGGAAAATCCAGGACTTACCCCCCAAGTAGGGGCCTCCTAAAATGGCCCAGCTGATGTTCCGTGAAGATTTTTCACTCTAATTGTTATGCCTTCCTGGGTTTTTTTAAACTTTCATAAGAGGCAAACAAGAACTGAGCAAACACATCATCCCTCAAGAGCAAACAGTCACACACGGTTCAGTAACTTTTCTGACTTTTTTGGCTGACAGATGTGTGATTGACACAATCTTGAGCTTTCGTGTCCGGGTTTGGAAGGTCGTCATTTCAAACCCTGGGCTGGCAAAGTGATGCTACTGTTGGGCCATTGAGAAAGGCCCTTAACTCCTTTTGCTGGATCCTGACTGACCCTGATCTCTGACCCCAAAATTTCCCCTGACTTGTCAATGTGTCTGGGTGTCTCATGAAGAGCAAGATGAAATTCATCACCCCAAGGTGATGAATCAGTATTCTATTCTATGGAAAATGATTGATGGGGAGTCTCACCATGATGTATATTTTCTCACCACAAAGTTCTACAACCTAAAGAACCACAAAAGAGTACTTATGACACACTAAAGACCAGTATTTAAAATGTACCACAGATAGGGACACTGGTTATAAACCAATACATGTAGTAACACTAAGTGGGCAGTCGAGTCTGCACTGGAGGTTGGTTGAGGTGATTCGTAACATTCCAGTTGGGGTGGTATGGTGACATAGTGGTTAGCATGGATTTTCTGTCTTTTTAGTTTGGGGTGTGCATGTTCTCCCCATGCTGTTGTGGGGTTTCCTCTGGGTATTCCTCTGGGTTTCCCTACACAGTCCAAAAACATGCTACGTTAAATTGGAATTACCAAATTGCCCATAGGTGTAAATGGTGTGTATGTACCCTGCAATGGGATAATGCCCCATCTTGGGTTATTCCTTGTCTTGGACCTGTTGCTTATAGGATAGGCTAGACCCCCAAGACCCTGTATAGTGGGTACAGAAAGCAAATTAATTTTTCAGTTTTCATTGTAACCCTGTACTGGGTAAATAGTATGGAAGACTGGATTGCTCAATTGTTAGTAAATACAAGTGCAGTTGGTTTTGTTTTTCATCCACCATTATTGTTCCAGAGGCCTTCCGAGCTCCAGCCTTCCACGATGGAGCAGACAAAAACGGCTTCAGCCTGGGCTTCAACGAAAACTTCCGCCAGGTGTTCGGCAATGATAAGAAGCTCTGGCTACTGCCCGTCTTTTCCAGGTAAAAATCTCTCCCAGCGTGTAGGTGGAATTTGGCTGACACACTGGAACTGTCCGCAGTGCCGATCGTCATCGTTGCAGTCCTGTGTTTCACGGAGAGTTCTACGATTCAAAGCAATATTTCCACAGAAAGAAGTAATGGCTGAGTTTCATAATACAGGCAATATTGGATTAATCACTCATGCTGGATGCATCAGTAGTCTGTCTCCTAGGGGTTTATTTCCAGAGGGATGTGGTTGCCAATGTCATCTAATGAGAAATGATCTAAGACTCATGCTATCTATGAGGACAGAAGCTACTCATACAGTAGCTACTCATCACCCCAAAATAAATCAACATTATGCATTGAACTGTCATTTCCAATCCGATAGATGAATTGATTCTTTTAATGATCGTACTTGTAGTAGCTTAAGTTTGTGGCTATTCACCTAGTATTGATCTTTGCAGTCTGAAAGTTTCTGTGATGGTAGAAGGGGAGTGTTTAGCATCATGTCTTGGTGTGTATGGTGTGCAGCCTTGGGGATGGCTGCTCATACCCCACCAGCCTCGTTAAGCGGGATGCCGAACAGCCGCCCATGCAGACTGGACAGAATTCACCCATCCAGAGGTGAGTGTGCACTCATGGGAGTTCTACTTACACAAAAATGCTCTGAGGGCAGAAAGAAAAATGATTGGTTCAGAGAGATAACCAACCAGATTGTAGAAGAGGAGGGTCCAAGCAACTAGGGGAGGCGGGACCAACCAGTCAGAAGTCTTACATTTACATTCACATTTACATTTACAGCATTTAGCAGACACTCTTTTCCAGAGCGACTTACAACAAGTGCTTAGTAGTCTGTGACTGTTCTTCAATCTATAAGCTAGACCTAAAATCAACAACTGTCATTAAAACCAAAGTTACCGCTAATTACGTTGTATGAAAACCTTGTTAGGGATAAACAGTGCCCAGACAAACATTGTTAGTGTTTTTTTTCTTTCTTTTTTTAAATGGAGAGAGTGGACAGTAAATGGAGAGAGTGGACAGTAAATGGAGAGAGTGGACAGTGTGGACAGTAAGAGGGGCATTAGTCTCCTAGGTACTCCGTGAAGAGGTGTGTCTTCAGACGACGTCTGAAGACAGCAAGGGACTCGGCTGTTCTTATGGCAAGAGGAAGTTCGCATCGCCACTGAGGAGCCAACATTGCAAAAAGACTTGATGCATGTCGTCCTCATGTCTTGTGCCCGGCTCCTCTAGTTGCTTGGACCCACTTCCTCTACAATCTGATTGGTTATCTCATCTAAATCAGGGTTTGAAACGTTACTGTTTGCTGTAGCTTTTGAAAAGTTGAATCGACAGGAGTTTATTCATGCATTGCCACTAAAATGTAAATGTTATTTAACTATTTGTTTGGGCTGTCAAATTTTTGTTGTTATTGTCTTTTAAATGTTATTTTAATGTATCCCTATGCCTCTGTAAAGCACTTTGAATTGAATTGCATCTGAATTGTGGTATATAAATTAACTTCACCTCACCTCTTCACATCTTCACAATTCTCTCCAGTACTGGTGATGCCCCCCAGTTTCCTGCCAAGCCACTGAGGGAGTCCCAGAGTCGTCTACTTCCTACGGGCCATTCTTGGACGAGGAATGAGCAGGTCGAGGATCAGGACATGCGCGGTGAGGTCACTTACAGCACAGGCCTGGGTGCAGAAACTTGGGGTGGAAAATACATGGTTAGACCCAGTGATAAATCAGCTTAAAGTACACAATAAACCGCAGTCTGCGAAATCTGCCTCAGGAGCGAGTCTAGTCATATAAATCATTGCTTGCTGTCTACAACCTTTCTCCAGTTATGATAAATTATTCATGTAGCTTTTTGTAAGCCATATTATTCGTTCTCATTTGAAATTCTTTTTTCCCCTCAAACCGTATTTGCATAGTAATTTTATAACTGCACATCTGACAAAACACTCTCATCTGATCTCCAGAAATGCACCTGATTAAAAATATGGCTGTCATCGCCATTGCAACTGACACAAACCAGCAGAATCAACAGATTCATAGTTACTTTTATTAGTTACAGACAGTGTGAAACAGATGATATGATTCATTGTACCAATCCTGTTACTTCCATCCATCCATCCATCCATCCATCCATCCATCCATTCTCCGCCACTTTCGGGTGTCAAGTCATTAGGATACTCACCAGCCACCTCCTCCAGGTCCTTGGGGGGGGGGTTACCAAGGCATTCCCAGACCAGCCGAGAGATATAATCTCTCCAGTGTGTCCTGGGTCTGCCCCGGGGCCTCCTCCCAGTTCGGCATGCCCTAAATACCTCCCCAGGGAGCCATACAGGAGCCAGCCTACCTGGATGCTTGGACCATCTCATTTCGATGCGGAGGAGCAGTGGGTCTACTTTGAGATCATTCCGAATGTTTAAGCTCTTCACCATGTCTCAAAGGCTGAGCCCAGACACCCTCCGGAGGAAACTCATTTCTGCCACTTGTATCCGCGATCTCATTCTTTCAGTCATTACCCACAGCTCATGACCGTAGGTGAGGATAGAGACATAGATTGACTGGTAAAGTTTGGCCTTCCAGCTCAGCTCCCTCTTTACCACAACAGAACGGTACAGCGTCCACAACTCTGCACCCATTTGCCTGTCAGTTAGTAAATGTTAAATAAATATTAGTAGCTCCAATGGTCTTTGTTTGTTTTGTGTTTTAGGTACAAGCAACCCAGCCATGACCATAGAAAATGAGACTTAATTTTTTAAGCAGGAGGTAAAGGTGGGTCTCTGAACTAAATGTTTCACATTTTACAAAATTCAGGCTGGTCCAGAGATCTCAATCATAATGAAAGAATGTGTGTCTACTGAGGTCATGGTAATCACATTACGACATACCTTTCATGGTAAACTTTAATTAATCAAAGAATATTTTATTAACCTGCATTATTCTGCTACCTGTAGTCTCTCTCTTCCGCGCATGTGTGTGTGTGTGTATGTATATATATAGAACTTACAATGTAGAACTATTTAAATGAGTAAAATACTTTTTTTTTTCTTTTTTTTTTTTTTACAAAATATTCCTGTGGGGATTTGGAACACTCTGTTTTCTTCTCATTTTTTAATTTATATTTACATTATTCAGACCCAACTTGATTGATCAAGGGCAAAAAATGATTGATGCGATTGAGAAATCATATCCACATTTTAACTACATATCCTAGCTCGAATTCTCCACTTTGTATATGGTATATGTCTAACATCGGATGTTTCTGGCATGAATACAAAATACAATTGAATACAATTTCTGAAGATCAGGAGGAAGGATTTGAGAGCATAAAGGCTTGTTTTTCTGCTAGCTGGTCACTGATAATGATCCCAGAGTTTCACAGTGCCTGATTAGGCAGCACCAAGCGATGGATGCTTCAGGCATATCCATTTCCCTGCGTATAATTGTGACTTTTGAACACGATATGTGGGAATGAGGAAGCAGTGGCACTCATAAAGCACAGGGCGCTGTTTGGGTTTGGGATAGGAAAGCTGAAATGCATTGGGGGTCGGCCCCCAGGGTACAGATAGCATCACTGAAAGGGAGTAATATTATGACTATTACTATGAAACACAATCGGTCCACTCAACCAGAGCAATGACTGAATCTATCCTCTTGAAGTAATCTCTCATTTTTGTAAGTGTCGTATATCCCAAAAATCTTTAAAACATTGTATAAAATTGTAAAAAAGGCACAAAAGGGAGAGAATTTGCATTTTTTGAAATACAAGCCAGATAGTGGGTTTTGTTTACGCAACATGAATAATTCACACGCTAAATCCTCAAGGCCAGGGGTGGGCAATCTTATCCAGAAAAGGCCATTGTGTGTGCGGGATTTCGCTGCAACTCCCTAATTACATTACTAATTGCAGGTTGGATTGGATGAAGAGTCCTCACATCTGGGTCTGAACAGCTGACATAAAGGTTATCCCAAAAACCTGCATACACAATGGTCCTTTACAGATAAGATAAGATCTAGGAGCACAGAGGCTACAACGGGATCTTGATGTAATTAGCGACTGGGCTGATAACCTGGCAGATGAAGTTTAACATAGATACATGTAAAGTAATCCATGCAGGGAGCAGAAATAAAAAGTACAGATATTTTATGGGTTCCACTGAAATAAAGGTAGCTGATTATGAGAAAGACCTC
>JAODLD010000016.1:12844060-12871104 GCA_026781065.1 Mormyrops boulengeri
AAGGTGATTGGCTGCAGTCTGCCATCGCTTTAAGACCTGCACCCCTCCAGGACCATAAAGCAAGCTTCAAAGACTGCAGCCCCCCCCCCCATCCTGGGCATGGACTTTTCCAAAAACTCCCTTCTAGTAAGAGGTTTAGATATATCTAGACCAAAACCACATGCCTAAAGAACAGCTTCTTCCCCCTATGGTAGTAGGCCTCATCAACAACCATTGATTCTGTCCGCCCCCTGCCGCAGCCCATCTAATGACATGCTGTTAGATTACATCATGTTTATCACCCCCCCCCACACACACACACACGCCCAGCCCATCTAACTAACCTCCTGCTGCACATTTTCTGCATTCGGCACATTATTTTGCTTTTGTACATTTTATACATTGATTGTTTTGCTTGACCTTGCTTATTATACACTCCAAGTAAATCCCTCATATGCTGATGAACTTGGTGATAAATAAACTGTTCTTATTCTGATTATTATTATTGTTATTCTGAAATTTAGTGATACCAGTTAGTCCAAGTGCATGTCTTTGGAATGGAGGAAACCAGAGGCATCCTATGCAACAAGGCCAAAAGATGCAAATTTTGCCCTCACAGCGCAAGAGTGAAATCCTCAGTCCTAGATTTGTGAGACTCCACTTAATATACAGATTTATAAAGGCTGCTATAGTTCTGGTAGCTGTCCAACTGTGGCTGTTTTAATTGCATTTTTTGGCCTGTTGCCGTGCTCCAAGGTGCATAAATCCTTTGACAAAAAATTGTGACTTTATTGTACATAGACATGTAGGCCTAGCCCAAGCATTCATTAGCAATAGGCAAAAGCATTTAAAGGGGACCTATTATACTTTTCCATTTTTTTCCAGTTGTGCTGCCTGTGATAGGTTTTCCTTTAGTGTGTTATATAGCTTTATGTGCATTTGAACGGTCGGCAAAGTCTTAAGGCCCAAAGTACACGCCAAAGGGAGTAACTCTCACCACAGAAACCACTCTCTAATCTGCCCGAAACACCTTGCTGGAATTCCAACCCTTACTTTCATAACATGGTGAAATCATCTAGTAGCACAATCCATATTGGTTGTCTACCTTCAAGGACCTTTCTGCAGACTGCAAGACAGGGGTGGAACGCGTAGGGCAAGCAGACCAATCAGGCACGCTGACCATTCAGAGCACACGCAGCTCATGAGGGGTGGGGCTTAAAGCTCTAACAGAGCTTTCCAGACAAAGATTGAATAGAGATGTACAGTATGAGAAAAAATGTGTTTTTGGAACATTGAAGCATGTAAATCTGTGCTAGTAGACCTCAAAAATAAAAGTATGAACAGTGAAACTGAGCATAATAGGGCCCCTTTAATCAATGTGCATGTGCCTTATCATGTCTGGTGCACTTCATTTTCTTTAATACATTCTATTGTATCCTACTGGCGGTGGTGGCTTAATGGTTAGGGAAGTGCACTTGTAATTGAAAGATTGCTGGTCTGAACCGCCAACCAGCAAAGCACCACTGAGGTACCCTGAGCAGGGTACCCCCTTAAGCACTGTTCTCTGGGCGCTGAATTAGCTGCCCCCTGCTACGTCACATATGGGTTAAATGTAGAGGACGCATGACATTGTTGTGCACTGTGTGCTGTGGTGTGTCAACAATGACCACTGATCTCTCAATTCTATTTGATTACAGTACCAGCTGAATCGGCAGAACAGATCAGGGGCCTGTATCATGTAGCCGGATTTCTTACTTACCCAGATATCTTGTCAGATTTAAGGTATCCCAGTTTAAAAAGACTTTATCTCCATTCACTAACATTTAGCCCAGACTACCTTAAATCTGACAGTTAATTTGGCTTTGTGATACAGGCCCCTAGAGTCCATTTCATCTCAGTGGTTAAAGCTTCTGTTCTCCAGTGATACCAGAAGACCCTGAACAGTCTAGCAGTATGACTCCAACAGCAAGCAGACTACGAAGAACCAAGCAGTAGCTGAGAACACTGCCGGGTTCTGTGGACATGCAAAAGCATGCAAATGTGTGTATATATAGACAGAGACATAATTACAATGACACATGCACAACTATGTGATGGTTTTGTTGATGAAGATACCAGCACCCATGTCAGCATATCAACATGAGATCACATGATTCATCGGGGACATAGTTCTCCCCCTTGGGAGGGTGGGCACAATTCAGTACAAAACCCAGGTTAAACCAGCATGACTGGCATCATGAAAAGAATAAAGTACTTGGCTTCTGCCAATAATAATAATAATAATAAGTTGTGAATTCTGACCACAAATTTGTAGTTGGTGCTCTGAAGATGCAGCTTAGGTCCAGTAAACTACCACCTACTAGGGCAATGAGGTTGGACCTGGCCAGATTCCAAGATCAAGCTGTTTCTAATGAGCTTCCATGCAGTTTGTGTGAGAACTCAGGTGTGACTGCTAAAACTAATGTGATGTAGGAGAATATCCGTGGCAAGACCCTAAAGGTTGCTAAGGGTCCTGTTGGAGTTGCCGGTGTTCCCAGAAGGAGGTGGTTCATCTCGCACGGCACCCTGGATATTATCGAGAGGAGTCACAGCGCCCGGCTCGATGGTAGCTCTGGTCTGTACCGGGAACTGAAAAGGATGGCTTTCTGGTAGGTCACAGTGTAGCACAGAATCCTAGAATTCAAAGCTAAAATCAAAACATTCGACTAGTGACACTCACAGTGAAAGTGACACATTTATTTTATTGAAGGCTTATACCTTAAAATCTTAAATTGTTTCATGATATTAAATGTACTTTAAATGGTTGTTAGGTTTCTGTTTTTAGACATTTGCCAAATAGTTTTTAGGTTTTAGATCGATCAAGTCCCGACAATCCAAGGTATTAAAGAGGAGCTTACATTTCTACGTATGCCAAAGCTAAAACAAAATGCCAGAATCTCTGGTCCCTCTATAGAGGGGATGTAACCCATACAGTAGTAAGCTACTCTCCCTACACTGGTGAGAGACTGGAATTGATAATTGGGACCTTTTTTGACAATGGCCTAGCTCTTATAAACAGGATGGTCTCCAACCTAATTGAAGGTTTATACTCAAAACATGGCAAATACCTGCCTGACTGAGAGCACGCCCCAGGCCTCAGCCTTGCGATCTTAAATCAAAGGGTGTTTATTCTCTCACCGTTAGATCATGTTCGGCCTAGACCCAGATGTTCCATAACACGGCATCCCCTAAATCTAGCGACTATTTAGAAATAGAGTTCAGTGAGCCTAGAAAGAATATAGTAACTACCCAGATGGCGAACTGACCCCAGAGCAGATCCGCTCCGGAGGTAGCATAGGCTCTGGAACGGATCCGAAAAACGGGCCCGTATCGGAGTCCACTTGCACACCGGGACGGATCCGGAACAGGTACTGTAAGGATCACGGATCCAGACCACATTTGGCCCAGACCCTACCCAGATCCACAAATGAAGCACCTCATCCGGCCCGGATCCAGTTTGAACCCGTTCATGAATCAAGTCAAGTGGCCCGGATCTGGTGCTGTCGTGCCTCGAAGTACTGATTTAAAAACAGGGGAAATAATCAAATAAAATTACAGACAACGGGACAGAATGAGGTCATAACAAGACAAATATATTTTGATACTTGCATAGATTTCATATTATATTTAAGAATTAGCTTACCACGTGATTTAAGTATTCTGATATCATGTGTTTCCCAGTCAGGTCCAGGCTCCCCTACAGTTTTCACTGCCCTGTTCACTCTCTCATCACTTCTGTAATTTGGCCCATAGGCAACACCATCACTGCGCCAGTTCTGTGGTACCACTGCTACTGTTTTGTTGATCACAAACTCAATTAAGTGGAACATACTTAAGAAGGAAAGAAGCATAGGGCACCAATAACACTAATACAACTTTAAAAATGTTCTAAAACGAGAAAGTGATTAGTCAAATACATTCTGTAGCCAACAATTGATAAATAATTGATCCGCACCTTGAACCAATCCACTTATTTTATTCTCTGATATAATTTCCCCCCCAAAATTTTATAACATTTGGAAGAGGTTGAGTCTAGTGTATAACATTTAATGACTGAACAGCAATAGGTTTCAATACACTAAAGACATGCAACTTGAGCAAAGTACTTACAGTCAGTTGTCATCCAGTTTCACACAGATTGCAGTGTTTCTGATACATGTAATTCCATATGTTTGTCAGTCTCTGACCCTTGCTTTGGATAAACTAAAGCAGACTATTCAACTGCTAATACTATAATACGATCAATTTCATTCTCATATTCAACAATATGAAAAATGGTATCCTTTACCCTTTAATTGACAATTCCAAATTAAGAAAAGAAAATCCACCCCTGGTGAACCCCAGAATAAACTGGGAAGAATGCAGAGGTTCTCCCTCCACTCTGCACAGCACTCACAGTGCCAGTGTATAGGCCGGCCATGATGCTCAGCCACCTCGGGGGGATCCCACGAAGTCTCAGGATGTCCCACAGGGCAACTCGATTAACTGAGTTGAATGCTTTACGAAAATCGACCAAGGCTGCAAAGAACCTCTGCTGATATTCACATTTGCGTTCGATGAGAACCCTCAGTGCCAGGATACAGTCGATGGTAGACTTCTTAGGCATAAAACCAGACTGCTCTGGTCGCTGACAGGCAAGCAAGTGATCACGAATCCTGTTAAGGATGACCCCAGCAAGGACCGTGGACACAGAGATGTCCAACATCCTAGCTGGAGGGTCAGCTTTAAACAACTGTTCAAAGGAGCCGGCCCAGCGGGTCACAACTGCAGTGCCATCCGTAAGGACCGTTCCATCACTCGCCCTGATTGCAAGCCTCCGAGGAACAGATTCAGATGTACGTAATGCTTCGATCCCTCTGCAAGCAGGACGTGGGTCACTAGACCACAGATGGTGTGTCACCTGCTCACAGATTTGTCTACAAACGCCTCCTTATCTGCCCTGACAGCCGTCCCTCTCAGTTCCTGGTACAGACTGGAGCTGCCACCAAATCGTGAGCTGCGACTCTTCTCGATAATATCCAGGGTGCCCTGCGAGATGAAGCACCTCCTTCTGGGAACACTGGAAACACCAACACAACCTTCGGCAACCTACAGGGTCTTATCACAGAAGGTCTCCCACATCGCATTAGAGTCAGCAGTCGCACGAAAGTCTGCAATTTCTTCACACAAATTGGACCTACTACCAAGTCCAACGATGCAGCTCAGGGCGTTGGAACCAGGATCCAGCGACTCACAGTCCTTGACCTTTCGCAAAGTCAAGGAACATGGAACCACACTCACTATGGTCTCCAGATCCATTGGGACCGACACAATCCTCATAGCCAGCCCGGTCAGTGCCAATGGTGGCATTGAAATCACCCATGACCAGAGGAGTGTCACCTCGTGGGCACCCTTCAACCACAGAGTGAAGTTGTGAGTGAAATGTCTCCCTCACCGAGACATCACTCACCGCGGTCGGAGCAAATACAGAGACAACAGACAAGACACCCAAGAAGTGCCTTGCTTTGTCTCTCCAACAGAAAAAAATCGGTCTTTATTAACCATTAACTCCAGTCTACATTCGCTTGTGCTAATGTTGTGTAAGCTAGCTAACTTGGCTCGCCATGGTTATACATTATAGAGTTAAAAACAGCAAACATATTCACCTGCTTTTCACCTGTACAAACAAAGCATATTTTAACAGTTTTAACAGTTTGCTTACCGTGTAAGTAGTGAATGTGTGCCTTCAGAGATGTCTTGCTGTTCCACTCCTCAAGTGCAGCCGTAAAATCGAAGCACAGTTTGAAGAAGGCGCGTAAGATGTGCAAATTCGCCCAGGGTCTGCCGCGAGTACGCTGTTTGACAGTTCGCTGTCTGGAAGCGGGCCATATTTTGTGTTCATACCAGAATGAGTTAGGTTCTTACGGCGGATCTGCCAACTTGAGGGCCCCTGAGTCTACTGCTATCTGGAATTATTAGACTAAGACGTAGACCTAAATGTTCCACTGGGGGCATCCTGCGTGGATAACTTAATATCGGTCCCACTGATAAGATTAAATGAGCAACAACGTAAACCCTCCATAAAATGTGCACTATTGAACGTTCGCTCTTTAGGAAGTAAATCACTTCTTGTTAACAATATGGTGCTTGACACTGGTACAGACCTGTGTTTTTTTAACTGAGACCTGGCTGAGACCTACTGACAGTATTCCTCTTGTTGAAGCCTCACCTGATGGGTTTCATTTTGTTGAGGGTTTGGTGGCAGCCTGGCAGCTCACTGTTAAAAATTGAACCGAAGATTATAAAAGATATTACAACATTTGAAGCAACGCTAATTCACAAGATGTCTGACCTGCCCATCTATATTCTTATAGTGTACAGACCACCAGGATCATACATTTAATTTAATCTAAACTTAATCTAAACTTCTCTCTGACTTGGTTATTAACTTAGAGAATATTATAATACAGTACTTGGAGATTTCAATATGCATGTGGACATAGAGACTGATGCCTTCAGCAAAAGTTTCCTCTCCCTCCTGGACTCTACTACTTGCTAGTAGTAATAAAAAGAGAATGATTAGAGAGACTGATTGGAGAGACTCTTATTCACTCCTCCTACAATGTTTCCTCCCCAACTGCATCTTGGGAATTATTGAAGTAGCAAACACAGCTAACACACAACTAAACAAGCCTATTGGGGAATCAACGTATGATTTAAGGTCTTTTCCCAGTTTCTGTGAGAAACAGTTTTGAACTGCTGTTGAACAGCTATAGAGTCGGACACGTTGGAAGAACACTGTGAGAGATCCGGCCAGGCCCCCGTTTCCTTCAGATCTGCCCACTGGGAGCTGGTCTTCCCCGGATACAAGGACATTAGGGACAGTCAAAACGCTTCACACCATGGAAAAGCACAGAATATAGCCGGCTTGCCAGGGATACATACTTATGAAAGTGTAGGGCCAGGTCAAAACATGCAAAATTCTATTTGTGTCTTTTGAGATATATGAAATAGCAACGTCTGTGTTACTTTAAATTAATACCAAAGTTTATCAAAATATGAATGTACAAATATTGGCTCATTATTCTACAGTGAATTACCTTTGTTTAAAATAGAAAAATGGAGGGTTTATGATTCCATATATAAACTTACACCATGGAGGATAGTATGCATTTTAGCTCAGCCTGTGTGGCTTTGAGATATTAGTTCAGTTAATAGTTGGCCACCATCCATGAACACCCTGTTTCTGAGATCCATCAGCCAACTGCAGTAGATCCATCTCAGCACCGGGTAGCAGGGTGCACAGTGTTAATCTACCTCAGAGGCAATTCAGAGATGCTATTTCAAGTCTCCATTACCATTTTGCCCTTCAAGGTAGTATCCCTGAATGATGTTTTAAGCTTCCTTTCTTATTGTGTTTATTGTGTTCCGAGAAACAGTCAAATTCTAATGCCACAGTTGCAGAGTAGGGGACCAGTGCATGGTGAGACAATAGGACAATCAGCAGTGTTAAACAGGAGAAGCAGCAGTGCAGTTAGATGCACAACAGCCTTCATTTTGCCTGACTGCATGATTTGGGACCATGGGAGGAGATCTGCAAAACATGGGAGGTGGTACTCAATCACCAACCCCTGTTCTTCATGGTCCACGTCTGTATCTTAAGAGGTATATTTACTTGCAGCTAGGGTGCAGCTGGCAGACCCTTGAGGGTGCAGCCCCAGTGACAAGCAAAGGTATAAATTGGTACTCTTTTATCTGACAGTGTACTGAGTCGCTTTGCCTAAATCCAGTGGTGTTTCTGCACATCTCAATCTGTCAATCTGAGTAGCTGATTTATGATTAAGTGAAATTCTCTAGCAATATTTAATTGACTGTCAGACCATTTTAAAGCTGAAGGGCATATGACACCATGAGTGACAAATTAAATGAACAATTTGTATGCAAAAGGTACACGGCGATCCAAAGTGCTACTTTTGTTTTATCATGTAACCTGTATAAGTGACTATTGAGTTACTACTGAGTGACTACTGAGTAACAGGTTTCCAGAAAGACAAAAAAAATCAGAAAATACATCCTTTATTCGATTTGAGAGATGCATATGTGTGTGTTCAGTGAGTCAATATTTACTTATCAAAATGTGTAATGTGCTCTGCTGATGCCAGACAAACGAAGAAAAAAAACGTTAATGGAAATCTACTTCTTTTAGAGACTGCTAAATGCATTTATTTATTTGTTTTCCTCCACAACATGCAAAGCCAAAAGTTATTTTCTGTTTGAGAATTCAAAATCAATATTGGCTTGCTCTTAAAAACAGACGCCATGCGGCAGTTTAGAGAGCCATAATCTGGTCCATGCTGGCATTGCCTAGGTGCTGCTAAGAGAGTGCTAATCCCTGGGCATAGAAATGACCGGCAAAGATATGAATACCAACATGTGGTGCGTGTGCATACGTGCATGACTGTGTGTGTGTGTTCATTTAAAGAATGGATAATATGAAAGCACACGGCGGAATTTAAGTTGTACAATGCATCACATGCCAGATAATAATTCACAGTAAATTTTCAGGGGGATCAGGGGAGAAATCCATTACGACTGTAATGCTCTTTATTTTTCCCGGTGAGACTTTGTGTGTGTGTGTGTGTGTGTGTATCTAATGTTCTGTTCAGCACTTCTGTTCAGTGATCTGCATTTGTGAGTCTAGCGATTTTGCTGCAAGCCTAGTATATTATTTGCTATGATGTGCAACAGTCTACTACGTGCAATACTGTGCAATGGTCTTACCAGGTGCTGAAACATTACTGTTATGTGCAATATCATATGTTGTTCTCTAAGTGGGAGCTAAATCAAATCACTTAATTACTTGCAATATCTTATGTGCAATAGTCTTCATGTGCAATATTACTACTTGGTCAATATTACTTTTCTTTACTTAATATTACTTAATAGTACTTAATTACTACTACTGATTTTCTAGAGTGCAATAACTTATTCCAAACTACCACTATGTCAATAGTTTTTCACTTAGCTGCGTGACTTATAAATAGATATTATACCAAGCATTTCTGTATGTAGCGTAGTCTATCCGTATTGTGGTTTGGTTTCTTTCTACAGATTTCTACTCAGATTTTATCTGGACTATTTATTTTATATTCTTCTTCTTATGTTGTGTCTCTGTGTCTTGTGTGTTGCGGCAGTCATCACATAAGCAATTTCCTGCGGGATCAATAAAGTTTTCTGATTCTGATGTGAGGTCCCGCCACCAGGAGGCAGGAGAGAGTGCTTTGGCCCAGACACCCATCCCCTGAAGTTGGCTCTCTTGGTCAGAGTATCCATCAACCTCACCCCCCCAGGGAGTAATGCGCTCAAATGTGTGCCAGGCTGCAGGTTTTACACCAAACTCAATTCTAGGAAATTCTTGTTCTGGGAGTAATTTCTAAAAGTTCAAAGAGGCACCCTGAAACTGGAGGAAGCCACCAGTACGCCATTGTCGTGTGACACCAATCTCCCCCCCCCCCCCCAAACCCCAGCCGCTTCCCACCAGCACAGTCCCCAGTGCTTTTGGAGCGAAGGGTTATCACAGCTATGGTTAATATTACATTTTTCAAACACTAAATCACACGTTTCTCACGCCCTTCATCCCTCTTTAGGGGTAATGTCACATTTCATCCGCCTGGAGAAACAAAAATAGTTCAGAGATGAAATCCAGATGGATCTAAAACATGCATGCCCCTCCCTGCACTTCACCCAGAAGCACTCCTGAGCTGCAGTCCCCGATTGACAAATGACCCAGTGTGCTGGATGGAGCTCTTCCACAGAGGAAGTCACGCAAAGGATTCAGGGACATCAGGCGACCTGAATCATCTCAAACCCAGAGCCTACTAGTTCACTGCTCTCTGACTCTGCTTTGATTTTGTCTTCTGATGTTATGGACTAAATTGCAAACCTTCATAAAACACAAGCAACTGCCTGCTATAGAGGGGAGGTCATTCAGTGTTTCTTTTTGAGCATCTGTTCCTCACCACATGCAAATTAACTGAAATGTGATGTTAGATTAAATATGACATCTTCTCCTGCATTCCACATGCGTTTAGCTTTCGACTTGAACAGTTTCTTTCTCCAGAAAATGGTTAAAAGACTTATATGTCAGGGTGGTGCGGTGCCGCACTGGTTAGCACTGTAGCCTCACACCACTGGGACCGGCGTTGGAATCTCCGCCCTGGCTCCGTGTGTGGAGTTTGCATGTTCTCCCCGTGATGTCATGGGGTTTCCTCTGGTTACTCTTGTTTCCCTCCACAGTCCAAAAACATGCTAAGGTGAACTGGAGTTGCCTTGAACCCATAGCTTTCAGGATAGGGCCTGTTCCCCATGACCCTGAATAGGACAAGTGGGTATAGAAGATAGATGGATGGATGGATGGATGGATGGATGGATGGACTCTTTTGTCCCGGTGTCTTGATTTACTCCACAATGACATAACTGTCACGGACACTTGATTTGTCTGGTGGGTGTTGGCACCCAAAGCACCTAACTGCTCAGTGCAATTAGGAAGAATAGTAAATGTTTATACGCACGATGAAATGTTTTCTACATACTAATATTATCCATATACTGATCCACCCAAATACTAATCTAGTGTTTTACTTTTCTCTATATGCCTATGCTAGACATTGAATGTTCTTTGTAACGTCCTTTTTTATAATGTCCTCTAAAAGCACCACCAAGGCAAATTCCTTGTATGGAAACATACTTAGCTAATAAAAATGATTCTGATTCTGATATGCAATGGCATGTAAAATATAAAATTATTGCAGCCCTTGTTCTTTATTTGAATTGGTCTGGCTAAAGTCACCGTGCTACATTTTGCTTTCAATTTAATAAAATATGGAAGTTATGCAAGTCAGTATCAATAGTAGCATAATGGCTGTTGCTCATCCAGCACAGAAATCAGAGCCACGTCCCGAATGTCTCATATGAAGCTCCTGCGCCGTAGCCTCCCAACAGCAGGTCAACAACTTCAGATCTCACCTTTGGCTCTGTTGGCGGAGTTTGCATGTTTCCCCATGAACACTAGTGGGCAAAATTGTGGAAACACTTCCGATTTTTAGATATTGCAGTACTTTATTCAACTGTTGCTCCAGTTACTTATGTAATTGTCCAAGGTATGATATTTGTAACAGTCTTTGATTGTTTATAATGAATGCCGCCAGTATTCGTGTAATAATTGATAAAGCGTAATTGCAAAAATGCAAGGTGTTTCCACATTTTTGGCCACTAGTGTATGTGTGGGTGTCCTCCTGCAGGTGAGCTGGTGTCTCTGAATTGCCTTGGCTTGTGTGAATGTGTGCCCTCTGATGGTCTTCCCTGCCATCCCATGTGTTTCTGCCTTCCTGCCTGTGTTTCTTGTGGTGGGCTTTAGTTACACTGTGATTTTGTGCTAGATAAGTGGATATGGAACATGGATGAATGTCACACAAATTCTACAAGCTGCAGTTCCACTCCAAAGTCCTGTTCCTCTAACATCGGCACCGTGGTCGTGTGTCCACCAAGTGTGTGGAAAGTGCGTGTCTGCTGTGGCACACAGGGCTCAGTGGCTGGCTTGATAAGCATGTATAGCTCCTCCGAACACCGACGGGAGTCTAATGAGCTTCAAAATGAAATGGCCAGTTATGATAAGTCTAAAAATGATGAGAAGATGCAAAATGAATGCAAATGCTAAAAAGAAAGCAAAATGCTAACGGATTTTCAACATTACTATTATAAACAAACAGCCAAAAGGCACTGTTACAGGGCATTATGTAATAATGCCATATTATATAATAACTAGACAGAATGTAACTTATTGCATGATGTTAATTAATAATAACAACAATAATGATGATGATGATGATGATAATAATAATAGGGTAATGTTGCAATATAAAATTATAATGTAATCCGTAAATTTGTTACATTTTGTCAAGTTATTACATAATGCAGTGTTATTACATAATGCAATGTTATTACATAATGCAACGTTATTACATAATGCAATGTTATTAGATAATGCACCGTTACTACAGAATGCGTTGTTACAAGCACAATGCTAACACCACAAAAATTACTGACAGAAAGCCAAGAGCTAATGATTTGTTAACATACACTGTTCATTGTATACCTTAGAAACTGCATTAAAAATGCACATGAAATAGTTTGCTCTTCATTATAAATATGTGTCTATAATAATAGGTCCATAAAAGCTATCATATTGATAGGGCTTGGCAGCTGTATATTAACCTCACCCTTTTACAGAATCACCAAGGACTGCACAAGTTCTTTCCGTCCCCAGTTTTCCATCTGCAGTTAATAAGTGTGGTTTGGAGCCCATTTGAAAAGTGTGTGCTGTACAGCCTGTACAAGAAAGCCTGGGAATTTGACCCTGTCCTTCATGTAGTCTTTGAACACCAGCTTGTAAATGGAATTCATAGTAAAACACTGGGCACATTGAAGAATATTCCTGGGCAAAGACCAAACTTTATTCTGGAGAACGCTACTCAGGAATTTTGTGGGAGATCATGCTTCTTGTTTCATGTGGTCTGTTAATGCCCTTAAAGGTGAAGCACCTCCACCTGTAATCCTCTTTCAAAGTGCTTTATCTTATGAATATATTGCTTTGTATTTTGTATGTATCACTGTTTATTTTCTGGCACTGTTTGCATCCTGAACATACCATAACTTGGATACTATCTGCATTCTGTATATATTTTAATTATTTTAGGTTTGTGAATGAATGAATGAAGGAATGAATGAATGAATGTTACATTTATATGCCGCTTTTCAAGACACTCAAAGTGCTTTACGGAACCAATGGGGCGCCACTTCAACCACCACCACTGTGTAGCCCCCACCTGGATGATGCGACGGCAGCCATTCAGAGGCAGTACCCTCAACACGCAGTAGCTAAGGTGGTGAAGGGGCGGGAGAGAATTCACCAGTTAGATATAGGGGATGATTATCTATATCCTCTACTTCCTTCTTCTGTCTGGTTTATTGTTTTACTATTTTTATTGTCATTGTTACCCTTTCTTTTTATATGAAGCACCTGTCATGTATAATGACAATAAAGTTAATTCAATAATTCAGGTGGCAAAGAGCACATGGCAGGGAAACGCCCATGACACGATGCCAGTCTATGCCAGGGAACACACATACAAGCACAATGTATAATTTACAAAGAGCTTTTAACCTAACTACGTGGGGTCTTTGTACTGCAGAATGAAACCAGAGTATCCAGAGGAAAGTTTCATGGGAGAGCAGACGATACGACACTGACAGGAACGGAGGTGTCAGGCCACTGGGCTACAAATGGAGGGGACACCCAATATGTCAACCAGTTTGTGACAAAATGACTATTGGCTATCTGTGCTCACTGTGTCCACTGATAAATGCATTGATCTAGATGTATGCAGCCCTTTCTGAGGGCACAGGAGCTCATTGGGTTCATCAAGGTTTTCGGAGCTTACTTTGCTCGCTTGGAGCTCATCTGATGGATCTTCTGATGGGAAGTTTGTATTGCCTTGTCTTATTAAGAGTGATACAGCAACACAGTAAGCATCTCACGTCTTTGAGTAAGGTATTCTATGCGAAAATGACACATACTGTACAGCTTAGGAGGTAAGTATTGCACAAAACGACAACAAAACCCCAGAAACAGATCCACTCATATGATAAAATGAAGCTAATGTTGATTCTTACCAGCCTAGTTCCTGTTATATGCTATGTACCTTTAAGACAGCTAGTTCCTTTGATGGGATTCGTCCCTTTAAGGCTGCCATGTTGGATAGGAATATCAGACACTTTAAAGAAGTTGCTAAACAAAAACAGCCACACAATACCGAGTACATCAACTTTTGCAACTCAGTATCAGGGATGAATGTCTGACGAAACAGGTAGTGCATGGCCAAAGATTGGCTGTGGATAACAGATTTTGACAACGGTGCAATTACCTATTAAATACCTGATGCCCATAACGGGGCCAGAAATAATAATGTGGGTAGGCCAGTAGAAAATCAGGTAGGCCAGTAGAAAATCAGGTAGGCCAGCCCCATAACAATTCACAAGAAAATCACACTACAGATTCAACTACATTTTTTTTTATCAGTCTTTAATTAAGACCGGAGACGGAGTGGTGGCTCTGAGGCTAGGGATCTGTGCTAGTAAATGAAAAGTTGCTGGTTCAAATCCCATGAATGCCCAGGGTGATTCTACTCCATTGGGCCCTTGAGCAGAGGCCCTTAACCTGCAATTGCTTCATCCTGGGTATGACGTTAATCTACACCCAGCACCATAAGGAGGTCCTCCCTCTTACAGGGAATAACTTTGGGGTTGGTGGTAGGACTGGCACTCCAGCCACTGGAAAAAAACCTCACACTAGTCCATTTGGGTTAGTGTGGTGTTCAGGTATCACCTGTCCTACAGCTAGGTTCTCGTCCCTGAGGTGGTTTGTTGTGTGGTGGGTGCGGCAACGCACTGTAATCAGTGTTTGCTCCTTACCTCTCCTCTTTAAATGTACCAGTATTACTAAAACAAGGTGTAATTAAAAGGAAGAAAAATCTATTTGCGTCTCAACAGTACATTTCCTCTAATTGATCTAACCACACACACATACCTGTCAGACACAATCATTTTATCACACTGTATTGCTCGCTGTGAATGCTGAATGGAGGGCCTGAGTTCCATCTGGGTGGGCCCAGGACCACCCAGGCCCAGCCATTAAGTAGCATTAAAAAAATAAAAACGACTGCCTTATCATTAATGCTTTACACCATGAGTAGCATGTTTCCAGACAGGCAGAGGTGGGCTACCTAGTCAGAACAAATGTGGGGATGGTACACCATGTCATTTTTTTTGCAAAATGGTGGGCAGGATTACAAATCCACACTTTGGGTTTAATCTGAGAACAGTTTATACTGAAAAGACGCACACGGAAAAAGAAATGCACCATGCATTTGCAAGAGTTTTGAGACGTTAATCTTTTTTTTTTTTACTGTCGTTTTAACAAGACCATGCTAATCAAGGGATACTTCTAAACGCAATTCACAAAAAAGTCATAGATGTTGAGATGTTGAATGACATGCATATGCCGATACGGAGAGTGAAACAGTATTACTCACAAAAAGCTAGACTATTTCTTGACTATTGAGGTGATCAGGAAGGACCAGATTTACTCCTATTTGTGGCCAACCATCAGTATATTTCACAAAGTCACATCTAAAAGCTGAAATAGTAAGATATAACAGATAGTTACTGGCAATACATAGTAGAATAACACGATTGGCCATTCAAATGTACTGTAACAATTCTAAAGTGATTCTGAAACGTTAACGATGCAGGGGTGCCGCTAGAAAGTTAAACGCTGTATACGAGCTGGATATTCTGTAAGCTTTGTCCTGAAGCTGCGTAGAATGCCAAAAGGTGAACTGTAGAATTTTCAAAGATCGGCTAAGATTTTTCACTGGAAGACCAGTTTTTTTTGTTGTTGTTGTAACATTCCGATCCTTTTTAAATTAGCTTGTCAGTTGCTGTAAGAACAGCTAGATAGTACCTAAAGTTCCAAAGTTCGCTCCATCTTTATTGATGGATGGGTCCGTATACAATAGATTTCTACTCACCTTTATCTATGGTGTTTTTAGTGGAATATTAAGCAACGTAATGTGCATTGATCCTCATATCTTATTGTTGTGTTAAACGTACCTTGACAGTGTTATTCATTTGTTTGTTTGATTATTATTACAGAAATGGGCGTAACAAATGAATACAGAACACATGGTAAGGGAACACCATGCACCAGGATGACAGTCCTTCACAATGTACACACACACACACACAGACATACACAGACACACACCTTTGTGTTCATATCTCTGTGGTGAATCTCCATTTATTTCTATGGGCAAAAACCTAATCCTAACTATGACAACCTTAACCCCCACCCAGCCCTAACCTTAACCATAAATATTTAAACAAAATGCAAAACTTTTGGCATTTGTAGTTTTTGGCTTGCAGTGACATATTTTTTTGAGTTTCCCCTTGTGGGGACCGGAAAAATGCAATATAGACATGAACACACACAAACGCACGCACGCACACACACACACGCGCGCCACACACACACACACAAATACACTATGGCCAACGCTTTGGGACTATAGAAAGGAGAATCTCAATCCTGTAGGCGACAGTGTTACATACCTAGCCACAATATGTATGCATGTGCCTGCACTTTATTTATGACAGCTTGGTATGGACATTTTGACTACTATTTTATTAATACTGCATACGTATTTTCTCATGAATTAACAATGGCAGCGGCGCTATTTTCCTGCGCTTGACTTGATTATATTGTCTGATTGACAAAATACATTACTCGTGGGTACTTCCGTACACCCTTGTCAAGAATATTAAACTTTTCCCGAAGACCTAATCCCGCCCATGAGCATATCAGTGACTAGCTCGACCCTATTTCAGGAGCCCATATAGGGGGACGGCGCACGTGGTGAGGGGGCATCGGAGCGCCTGCAGGATCCGCGCAAAGTAAGTGGCGAGCCGGCGAGCGCGTTGTCTTTCCCAACATCGTAAATGCGTAAAGGGAATAACTTTTTTGCAACTTTAAGCCAGTGGACTGCAAGTATTTTAAAGGAAACTGCCCTATCCATCGCAGTTCATTCAGGGTGTACTTGTCTGAAAATTGCCTACTGTTCTAGGTTATCGCTACATAAATAAATAAATACAAAGATAAATAAATGAACAAACAAATGAATAACACCTGGAATCAAGTTGTCTCAGAATTATTACATTATAGTTCTCAGAATGTTATATGTATTAAGCGGTATTATTATTTATGAGCTGAAAGATAAATCCATAATAAGTTGTTTCAATTAACTTTTTTTTAATGAAGTCCTTATAACTCTCCGTATGTGATCACACGACGTTACAATAGTTGATTCATTATACCTGCGTGACTTCCAGAGGTTCCCAAAACTATGCTGAAGGTCTTTTAAATCAAGATTGTGGAAACAGTGAAAAATTCTCAATTTTGATAATGGTTTCAGAGATAATTTTTCTCATTTTGAGACATTCATTCCTGATACTGAGTTACAATTTATTCCACCTTGTTAAATGTAACTATTATCCTCTTTTTTTTTTTACATCGTTCGTTGAATTTCCATTCATTCGGTGCATATTTAATTACATCGGTGTTTTGTTTCTGACCCTCACTGGGCATGGTTCCTATATTTTGTTTTGAATTATTGAATTATTGAATGTAAAGGAGAAAGTAATTACTTGACACAATAGTCTTAGTTATATATTGTAATTGAGCCTGCAAATGAATTGAACTTATACCTATCCGTGTGAAGGGCGAATAGGGCACAAGGCAGGCACACCCTAGACGGGATGCCAGTCTACCGCAGTGTACACACACGCACCCCCAAACCCCAACGCGCGCACACACACACACACACACGGAGTAGGTCGATCAGCACGAAAGGGAAAAACACCTGCATTGCGATCTGTCAGTTAATTCGCATTTCGGCTGTTATTCATCAACTGTACAATAAAAACTAACAAATGACATACACGAAACTCAGAACGATTCCACAGTGAGCGTTTATAGCCCCATCATTTGGGTTACCTGGGGGTTTAGAATAAGGTGACCTGTACTATTTAATATTGTAGCGCCGGTCCGAGGCATCGCGATAGTAGCGGAGGACGAGGACGCTTGATTGTCGGGACAGAAAACCCTCGCTTTCTAAAGTTCTGAACAGGACCCAACAGCACCGAAACCAAATATAACAGCGGGAACACAAGGTGGTCAACGCCGAACTGTACGATGCGCACACGGTGGGAGATTTACACAAGCTAAATACCGAGGATCGGACAGGGTACATACAAGACACGGGAAAACACACGCGCGACAATAGGGAAATGCAACCATTAACAACAACTGTACAACAAGGGCTATTTACAATTACAGACAGGGGCTATTTATAATTGCCCGCGAGCATGCCGGGATATGCTGACCCCCGCCAGCGCTACAATACGTTGTTACGTTCCTTAATATTAACAATGGCTCAACCTTCAGAAAGCGAGGTGGTGCTATTTGTAACAGTTTTTTTTTCTAAAGCTGCCACAGATCCCAGGTTATAACAAGTCCCTTTGTCTTGCTTATGGATCCTTGTAATAACGCATAACCAAAGCATGAAAAGACCATTCAGAACAAAAAAATGTGTCATTGTTTATAGCAGCTTCCTCATTGTATTGAGTCTGAAAGTCGCCGGTTCAAACCCCCTAGCTGGGAGAATGGCTTCACGGTTGCGTGTTTGAGCAAGGCCCTTAACCCTGTATCGCTCCAGGGAATAAATGCTGTTAGATCCTGCTCTCTATAATGTACCTTGTTTGGAACAAAAAGAGTTTGCCGAATAATATCTAAGAGTACAAGGCTATTGTGAGATATTTTGGATCAATTCCGAAAAACATAAAAAGAATGAGGCAAGAGACACCATGTATGGGAGCACAGTCCGTCACGGGGCACGTATACACTCTCGGAAGTTTTCAGATGCCGGATTTGCCTAACTGCCGTTTCCTGGGCTGTGGGGGGAAGCCAGACTAGCCGGTGGGGGTGGGCTTGAGGGGGACTTACAGAATCACAAGGAGAACATGCAAACTCCACACAGTCACAGATCGAGGGTGTGCAATACCTCCCAAGCCACTCTCTGAGCATTTGGATTTCATTTCTGCTAATAATCAAAGGATACAATAATTCATTAAGGGAATTAATGTTCAGCTCTGAGAACGGGGTTAGGCTGCTCTGAACCCCAGTGACCTCACTGTTAATAGGGATTAAATGTGAGCATGTACAATGCAATTACAGCAGTCCAACACCCCCAGCCCCCTCGATTTTTGTAATCGGCCTATAAAGTACAGAATAGGCAATAAAATTCAACCCCCAAGCCCACTCCCTAGGAGATTTGGGTTTGTTAGCTTGTCTGCTCAAGGTACAGTTTTTTTTGTGGTTTATGGGCAGGAGCGGAGGAGTGGATTTACCCAGATTTGCTAATCAAACTGGATGGTTGCACACAATAAGCATTATTTTAATATAGGTCCCCATACAGCTTTTCCATCTCTAAGGCTACCCATTGAGGTCAAAGGATGTGTCGCCATGGTAACAGTCCCCCCCCCAAAAAAGCGATCCATAGACTTCTGAGATCTGGTGCTGGTTAAGTGGTCCGTTGAGTGTATGGCCTTGATAATTGTAGGAAACAAACATTGAAGAAAGTAAAAATTAAGATCATAGAATATCGGGTGTTTTTAATTTCACCAGTGAAGTGTCCTACTACGGTGTGAGTGAGAGGTGACACTGTGACATGGCCGGGGTCGATGACACGCGGCGCGGACGTGACTGGGCTTCGGCTCGGAATCTGTGTACGCCAGCCGAGAGACCCCCGATAAAGATTTGACATTATAAAGACAGAAAGAACGGAGCATAGCATGAAGGGTCAAAGGGTCAGGTGTTGGGACCCGATACACCCGATATGTCCTGTCACCATGCTCACGGTGCTTTTTAACCTTAGTGAAGAGGAGTGTGTGAGAGCGCTCCAACTGCACCCAGGAGGTCTGGTACTGTATATGAATACTATTACTGGTACCGCTATAGACCCAGGACAGTAGCCTTGCATAAGAAGGTGGGCCTGACAGCAAACACAGAATTGAATAGAATAGAATAGAATAGAATAGAATGGAATATATCTTTATTGTCATTGTTTTTAAATACAACAAAACATTGTAACAATGAAACACTGTAACAATAAAACACAGATATTACTCTGGAGAACTACAAGGGGGTTCTAATACAGACACACAGTGACTGTTATGGGCATGTTTTGCAGACACACAGGAGACTGTTAGCTTGTTAATACAGACAAGGGAGCTACCACTTCTGACAAAGGAGGGGGGGGGGGGCAATCACTGCATGCACATAGGGAGAGTCAATCTCTGGGGACACAAGGGGGGATATTACTCCAAAAAATACACACAGACACAGGGGCTATCCCTGCACACACACATACACACACACACACAAAGCCTCTTTCAGATGCTGCTGTCTCCATAGCGATATCGCTCCTGTAATACTTATATAAGTCACACTGGTGTTATGCATGTTATATAATATCTCTAAAACCGATTAAAAATTTCTTAAGAGATCATGAATTATTGTTTTTGGAGAATACTGCCATTGGTGAAATGTTTCAAAATATTTTTCTTTGAATGAACTAAATATTCCCAAGTATTTATTTATAATATGTCTAACTCAAAGTCAGAATGATTTATGTCATTCATAATAAACATGCCTTCTAATGCAATTTATTGTACTTTGTGGGACCAAAATATTTCTGTCAACAATGTCCATATTTAAAAAAAATAATAATAAAGAAATATTTTTGTGACACTGAAATTAGCATGGAGATTTCCATGTATGGTCACATGTATGGTCAAAGTATCACGGGTGAACAAATACAGACCGTATTCAATGCATTAAGCTTTGGCTGCTTGTCGTGATGCATATCGGATCTATTGAAAAGCTGTAGGATTTTAGGTTTTCAGGGGATTCATTTCAGTAAATCGTGGACCTGATGGTGCAGCAGAAGCATACTGGGATATAACCCAGGGGTCAATGGATCGAAGCCTTTCTCTACTACCTGTTCCCCTGAGATTACCCGGGATCGCTAAAGTTTTCTTATCCTCCTTTGGATAAAGCTGTTTTTCAATATACATGCTTTGGGGGTAGCATGTGACACAGCGGAGTAGGATTCTGTGTCTCTAATCAGAAGGTTGCTGGTTCAAATCCTGGGGCCAGCAAACCAATGCCACCATGGGGCCCGTAGCAAGGCCCTTAACCCCCAGCTCCAGGGGCTCTGCATACTGTGCTGTGACACCCCCACCCCAGACTTGCTATCATCAAATATACATGTCTGTGTATCTCATGGAGAGCAAGACTGGCAAAAGGACAATGTCCCCACAGACTGGGTTGGACTGGCTCTCTGGCATACCAGACGTCCCCCCCACTCAAAAAAATGTATCGTGAGGGACTCCAAGTCCTGGGCTGATTTTGAATCCCAGCCCTGCCCACAGGGATATTCCATAATGCTGTGTTGTTCTTCTATATCTTGAATGGACTTAAATGTATTTTCCCATTAAATACCCTTTCTTCAAATCCACTCAGTATTCTTTTTTTAAATTGTGTAGGTCAATTAAAAAAACTAACAGGCAGAGTACAACTAAATACACAACTTCTCAAGCCAAGTTCTCGCCGAATACTGACCTGAGTGTTTATTCCTTCGCTTAAGTCATAGAAAAACCTACAAAGCAGATGTTCTCCTAAGCATTTAGGCCTGGGTTTGTTTCACATGGCACCGAATGTGGTCGTGAAGTCCCGTGGGCCAGGCGCGCCCATCGGTGAGCTTGTGGCAGGTAAACATTTCTGTCTTCTCCCCCTAAATGCAGAACATGCTGCAAGAGACTGTGTCAATTACCACTACCAGCAAGTGAGGCCGTTTTCTGTCAGAAGTGATCAGGTGGTCCTGTTGCCAAATCTGTTGACATTTAGAGAGCAGGCAGATTGTGTTTGACGAGCTGTTTAAATAAAGCGCTTCTGTTGTTTGCTTTTTGGCTTATGGCCTGTAGCTTAAGCCTGAACAGCACATTACAGAGACCTACTGAGACACACTTCAGTACATCGCCACCTTCATGTTTACCATTGAGTTTAATTGTACCGTTATCTCCTATCTGTTTGTCCTTTTGTTGAAGACACATAAACCAATAACAAGACAGGATTTGCCTGCCTTTCAGCCCAACATATTCTCATAATTGAGTAAATTATGTGCTTACATAAGCAAAAATGCTATCTTTTGCTAGCCACCTCCAATATGGTGGATTTGTTGCTGAGTATCGCGGAGCAAAGCCAAAGTGCATGAGGTTGTTTTGTTTCCCCTTCTTTTTCCCAAAAGAATGCTGAGGAAATAAATAATGAGAACATTGCAAAGCCGAACGGAAGACCAGTAGCCCAGAGCTACCAGAGGTTTTAGCTACAAGAATATTCCGTTGAGCGAGAGATTGATAGCAGAGGCGACACAACTTAATTATTTAAATTAAAAGGGGGGGATGGCTCACTAGGAGGATGACTGAACTGTAAATAAAACATCAGGCTACTCATCTCGCACGGCTCCTAAGCCCCTGGCTGAGCAGCCCAGCTGGGGATAGTGATTTTTTTGTCACATATATTTTATGGCATTAGTAGTTAGTCAAATTGCTAATGAAATATGGAGTTAAATGAGTGGGAGGCTTTACTGTGTTGATTCATACAGGTTTGTCAGCTGAATGATAAGTCTTTCCTGGGTCCATTATGATAAACTATGTGCCCTTTCTGTCACGTGCTGGGATCTTTGAACTTTTAGGATTACGTAAAAGCCTGTGGTTTTATTTACCATGATTTCATATAATGAGCTATTAAGCCAAGTCACCTGTTTCCCTCCAAATCGTCATTGTCATAGTGGGGATGTCTGTCGAGTTATCTGGATGCTCATTAGGGTGCGGAAACACGCACATACACAGCAGATGAGATATAGCTTGTTTGTTGGTAGACATGAAGACAAGATGATCTGTCTATGATGGTGTTTTTGAAAAAAGGTTGGGAATACAAACCCTTCATATCTTTGATATGCAAATAGAACTGATTCCTACATATGCTTTTATTGTTATTTATCGCTCCTCCAGTTTTGTACCATTGTTGGATGCTAGAGACCTTCTAAAATATACTATGTATAGGGAACAGAGAGATACTGTCCTGTTTACATAGCCTCACATAACTTTAATGGTGCTGGAGTACCCATTACTCTTCCGGGAGTATGCACAGGGAATAGAGTAATAATGTACTACTCACAGAACCTTACATAGCCTTAATGGTGCTGGAGTACCCATAACCTTTCCTGGAGTATGCACGGGGAACAGAGTAATAATGTACTACTTACAGAACCTTACAGTACATAGCCATAATGCTGCTGGAGTACTCATAACCCTTCTTGGAGTATGCACAGGGAGCAGAGTAAAAATGTACTACTTACGTAACATCGCATAACCTTATACAACTATAATGGTGCTAGAGGGCCCATAACCCTTCTTAAAGAACACAAAGGGAACGGAGGAATGCTGGGCTGCTCACATAACCTCATATAACCTTAATGGTGCTGGAGTATCCATGGCTCTTCTCAGACTATGCACAGGGGATAGAGAAATACTGTATTACTGAAGTTGCCCCAAAAACATGCCTTTTAGGAATACTGCTCTAGCTTCTAGCTGTGGACTCTGGGGAGCCAGGCTATCCTGACCAGTCTTTGACCCACGCTTATACCAAGACCCAGACAGTCAAAGTCTGTAGGAGGTACTAGCTTTTCTTTATTCAGAATCTTATTGTAAGCCTTAAATAATTGAAATCGTGGTCAGGTCAGTCCAGGAAATCTCTGGGAATGGACTGACTTTGTCTTCCTTGAGGAATCTGTGTGAGGGAACTGAACATTCTGTGGTCTGCTTAGCATGGTCTAATAAAGGTGGCATTAGGTGGATCAAAGGAGAACATGCATTTATTTCTGAAGGTAATCTCCCCAAGCCTCTGGATTAAATGAGCAGACCATTTATCAGATGCAATATGAGTGGAATGTTTATGATAGGGTTTTTGAAAATATTCTTGGAAATATTGATGGGGGTTGTGTTTTTCCAAATGCTTAGTCTTGTCGTCTGTTTTTATGTTTTGTTTTAGCGTATATTTTATTTTCTCCTTGAGCATGAATGAAAAAACAAGGTGCACAACATGTATTAGGTAGTTACGCACATTAAATCCCTTTAAGGATCCCTGGCAGCACTCATGTTTTCTTCCACAGCTAAATTATTCAATATGTTGCGTGAGTCAGATGAGTAATTTTTAAAATGCTACCTGTAATCCAGCAACGTAGTTAAAAGCTGCAGAAGAAGAGTTGAAAACCAGGTGAATTCCTTTGAATTTTAGTGCTGCAAAAGCCGATTCACGTCTAGCCATCTAATCAGGAGATTAAATTTTTTTCGAAAGCTTGCTGTAGGTTACTGAATGATACTAAGATGCTGTCTACACATTGTTTGACCCGTCTCATTGGATAAGGGGTTCTTTGGCCTGTGTTTGATGTTCCTCCATGAAAAATCACCAGGATGGACCAGGGGCTGACCTGTGCAGTTTTGGAACTGTACGGTTCCTGTATGGCAGAGTAGAAGCAAGCCTGACCTCTCTGCATGTGCTTGCATAGTTGTATTCCAGTGCCTTGAACAAACACGGGTCACTTACAGGGTGGCAGACCTTTGAAACGTTAAGTCGGCTTAACTGCTTGTCAGCAGGCTACAATTTACAATTTAGTGTACATTTTACTCAACTTTCAGCATATTCTCTACTCCACTTATACTTCACCTTAACCTTTGAACTTCTACAGAAAGACTTTGCGTAATGTAAGCAAACAGAATGGCTTCATAGTTTCATATGATTTCATGATGCTGTTTGTTTTTTGGGGACATTTGGTGCGTGTGTCCATCCTCTGCCTCCCACAATGCCTAATGATGGGCCCAGAGAGTGTGCAGAGGAGCTTCCTTGGCAAACACAACTGAGTCCATCGCTCACGGCTCGTTGGTGTGGTTGGGTTAATCTGCCGATGAGAGATGTATGTCTTCAACATTAGACAGCAGGCCATTACCTGACTCTGTTCTTTCCCGCGCACCCCTAAATATGCAGAGAGTATAACCAGTGGTAAATAATGTGATTTTGTGGATTTAGGAGTGTCAGTCATAGTAGTAATTCTGGATACTCCTACTCTAACTGAGAATTCATGCTGTATGACTGACTGTGAATTTCCTAGCCTGAACACACATTAACTTGGTGCTTTTTCCAGGGTCTGGAGGTAATAAGGTGATGGGAAGATGTTCTAGGCTTCTTCAACCGTCCTGGCTCCTATTGGGTGTATCGTTGTATGTGTTTGTACTGATCGTTTCACATTCAGCTCACCATTATGAGTCCATGTTGGCGCATGTAACGTTTGAGTATGCCTAGTCATCCTGGGGGAAGTCCTTCCAAGAGCACTCTTGTTAAAAACTCTTGTTGTTATTAAATATCTAGAAATGGCCTATGCCTTTCTGAAAATGGTGCATAGTGAAAACAGCATGTAGCACTGGAAGAAATTAGGGAAACTATTTACGTTTCATTTTGGGAAGAGCTGGCTGGATCATATGTGACTGTTTTTTTACGTCATCCGTTAGTATTTAGATTGTACCAGCTCAGTTCTGACCTTCCATACTCTTAGTTTTTAACTGGGAGAATATTGTGCCACAGCCCTTTAAAGAATCTCCTCCCCTTTTGACTCCTCCCCTTGTGTGGACCAATTATCAGCCAGACCTTCAGCAGTTCTTCCAGGCTGCACTGGGCAAACACAAGTGTCTGATCTAATGTTTGTTGATGTCAGTTGCCTAACCATTTATCTGTGGTCAGTAAGTACTCGGGCAGCTGGAACTGTTTGGTTTGTGGCTTCGTTACAAGCCTGTTTTCCAGGCAATATGAGAGAAAGTCAGTCCCCCCCCCTTTTATCCGGCATCACCCCCGTCCCTCTGCTCTGCCCCCGGCTGCCTCAGCTCACATCACAGCAGGTCTTCTAGGCCCATCCATCCTGCTGTCTCTGAGGATAGATGTAGCAGCAGGCCAGCTGAGGGCGTGGGTGCGAGACACCATGTTGGGGAAAGTGCCCCCCCCCCCCCCTTTGGAGACATCACCGTCCACATCTCTCTGAGGCTTTGAGCTGCACCCGCCGCTCTCCTATAATCCTAGACAAATTATTTCGGTTTTCTGACAGTCACCTGGGAAGTGACTGTGACCAGGTGCCCAGCAGGACGTTTCTATACTTCTCCAAGCTATTTGGAATTGAACTTTTGAACTTTTAAAAATCAATAGTCATGTCAAGTCATGTGAAACAAATGATTATATTTTTTAAATATTTGTTCTTAATGGTACTTCATGATTGGCTAGTGAAGGATTAGGGTCACTCTATCATTTCCTGCTGCCACCATAGATATGCAGATGGCAATTACATGTATGAAGCTCCCATCTATAATATCTGTGCCATTAATATAGAGGTGAGCAGAATGGTGACTCATCTTCAGAGTTGGGGGTTCAATCCACACCTTTGCTTTACGTTTCTATTGACATAACTGGTACGCATTCACCTTTAAAAGCGATATGTGCGGCAATTGATTAATGTAACAGCGCAAATACGTACGTATTTTATGTGCATTTGCGCCGATGTGACAAGAAATTACTGTACCATGCAATTTAACCTCTATACCGCAAATGAAGTACAAATTAGCATATAAAGCTTAAAATGCACAATAATTTCTTACTATATCGGCGCAAATGCACACAAAATACGTACGCATTCACGCTGTTACAACAATCGATTGCCGAACGCATCGCTTTTAAAGGTGAATGCGTACTTGTGTACCAGTTATGTCAATCCCTGTCTTTGTAGTTTACAATGATTAAATTGTAGGGACCAGATTTCCTGACAATGTGATAAAACTTGGAACTTTTTACCTTGTGGAGACATTTTTCTCATTCCAATTTTATAAAAATTAGTGACTGCAGTCAAAAAACTAAAAATGCCAGAAGTTGTGTATTTTGTATGGTTAGGGTTAGGGTCTGGAGCTGAGCCCAGTCAGCATAAGGCACTAGGCGGGGTACCTCTGATCCGCTGGCGCATCATGGGGAAATAATTATTCATCCATCCATCCACTGTTTATTCCTGCAACTCTGACTGTTTATCCTGGTCAGGGTTGCAGGGTCCTGGAAACTATCCCAGACAGCACTGGGGGGGGGGGGGGGGGGGGGCCCCCGGGGGGGGGTGTCGGGACGGGCCGGGGCCCCAAAAGGCGGCAAGAGCGACAAAAAATTGGTTTGG
>JAODLD010000016.1:12873047-12912619 GCA_026781065.1 Mormyrops boulengeri
GCTCGTTTCTGCATGACGGTGTCCGTTTCTGTGCCTGTTTCTATGTGCAGTGGTGCTCGTTTCTGCATGACGGTGTCCGTTTCTGTGCCTGTTTCTATGTGCAGTGGTGCTCGTTTCTGCATGACGGTGTCCGTTTCTGTGCCTGTTTCTATGTGCAGTGGTGCTCGTTTCTGCATGACGGTGTCTGTTTCTGTGCCTGTTTGTATGTGCAGTGGTGCCCATTTCTGCATGAAGGCGTTCATTCCTGTGCCTGTTTCAATGTGCAGTCGTGCCCATTTCTGCATGAAGGTGCACATTTCTGTGCCTGTTTCTATGTGCAATGGTGAAATGCTGCCCCCCTTGATTTTGTCCCACAGGAACCTCAAGTGTGGCTCGGGCCTGGAGTGGGACCTTTGACGAGCTGATCGGCGAGCACATTGAGACCTTCTGCAGAACGTACTTCAGTATGAATTTCTCTGGTCTGGCAGAATACCCAGACTTCTTCGCTGTTTTCCTCATACTACTGCTGTCAGGTAATGCATCGTTACGCAGTGCCACACCATATTTGAAGACCATGTCTGACAAAGGCTGTCCCTGTTTTTGGATAAAACATTATTACTCCTGTTGGAAGCACTGAGGACAAACTTTGGGGCAACACTTCAAAAACACCATGCCCAGTGGATCTACAAGCACATACTTAGGAGCGTGGCCAGGTCTGGTTGGCACGAGGACAAGCGAGACCTTATGCTGAGCATTCGCTGCGAACATTCTGAGGCTGTATACAAGAAAACAGAATCAAATGCTTTTCAGGCTTTATCGTGTGTTTTGCGGGGAATAAAGAACAGGCTTTGAAATGTAGTTATTAAATTAGACCCTCCCCATGCATGAGGAACTTGGCTGGGCTGCTTTGTGTTGCGGGATAATTTCCCCGGGAAAGCCCTTGCGACTCTATGCCATGTCTCATTCACCCAAGTGGGGTTCCACCTGATTATCCTGACTGCAGGCCCCTAATCAGTCATTTTATTTTCTCTCAGCCTTATGTCTTATTTCTATTCTGTGTTATTGGACTTGCATTATGGGCAGCAGGGTGGTGCAGTGGTTAGCACTGTCGCTTCGCAACTCTGGGACCTGGGTTTGAGTCTTTGGTGGGATTCCGTGTGTGTGGAGTTTGCATGTTCTCCCTGTGTCGTCGTGGGGTTTCCTCTGGGTCCTCTAGTTTCCCCCCACAGTCAAAAAATATGCTGAGGTTAATTGGAGTTACTAAATTGCCCATAGGTGTGTGTGCCCTGTGATGGGTTGGTGCCCCATCCTGGGTTGTGCCCTTAGGCTCTGGACCCCCTGTGACCCTCACTCTGATAAGCAGTTACAATAGATGGAGGGATGGATGGATGGATTTGCATTGTCAGCGAACCTAAGAGAGCTGGGCAGCTAGCTGTATATGTATATATGAAGTTGTCTGTGGTATCTATATTAGGAAGGGCTGTAAAACGAATTGATCTGGTTAGGGTATTTCACCTAGACCCTACATAGCATTCTTGGAGATACCAAAGACACTTAGTGTCCTGCTCACCAATGGTGTCATGTTAGACGTTAACCTATCAGCAGTGGACAGTTATATCCCTCTCTGTTTTGTTTAATTTAAGTCTCTATTTTTCATCCACAAGCCAATGAGCTTTTTTCCCCTTCTGCTGTCCCAGGACTCTTGTCCTTTGGCGTGAAGGAGTCTGCCTGGGTAAACAAGATCTTCACTGCCGTCAATGTGCTCATCCTGATCTTTGTCATCATCTCGGGGTTTGTGAAAGGAGATACGCACAACTGGAGGATATCAGAAGAATCCCTCATCAACTTCACCGCTGTCACAAGGTGTGGACCAGCTGGGCCGAAACACACATATACGTGTGTGAGCGGGAATTAGAACATTATCACTGTTATTGTGATCTGAGGTCAGTCTCTGAGCCCTGGTCTCTAGTAAGATGAAATGCATCATTCTGTGTTTCCCTGTACCCTGTATCCTGCTTCAGAAACCTGTCCTTCAGTAGTAACATCACAAGTGACTATGGCGTTGGGGGATTCATGCCCCACGGCTTTGCGGGAACCTTGGCAGGTGCTGCCACCTGCTTCTACGCTTTTGTCGGATTTGACTGCATCGCGACCACGGGTATGTGATGCCACAAGGCGCGATCACCTGGTTCGTCGGTGGGGGGCAGCCATATTGGAGCACAGTTACATCTCACAATGACATGCCGGTGTCAGCTTTTATAGGAAGGTATATTGGTTACCTATGCAGTGAGAGGGCGTCACAAAACCGAGAAACGCCGACATTAGGAAAAACATTAAATGATTCTTTGACCCGTTCTCTTAAGGCGATTGAGAAAAAATGTGTCAAAGACAAGTCCAAGTAGTAAATGCAGTTGTTTACGTTATACAACTTCTTAATGATGGGTATGAATGATCATATTCTGGTGATCTGAATGATGGAGGAAGGGGATTAAACCTGGAGCAGTGTAGAGGGCTGTGCAGTACCCTGCTCTCTGCCAGCTTGTGGACCCAGTGTCTAGACCAGTGTTTCTCAATCCAGTCCTCAGGGACCCATCGACAGTCCATGTTTTTGCTCCCTCCTAGCTCCCTGCCAAACAGTCCAGACTGTGTGGAGCAAAAATGTGGACCGGCTGCGGGTCCCCGAGGACTGAATTTTGAAACACTGGTCTAGACACTGTAGCAGGCTGGATTTCTGCCTGTCTGGGTCCAGCTGATTGTCATTTAGCTCAGGCCCAGATGGTTGAGAGAGGGACATGCAGGAAAAAAAGTTGATAGAAGAGGTTATTCAGAAGTACAGTTAACCAAGTTAACCCCTCTAGTTAACCAAATTAAGTAGTAGAAACAAAACAGTGAGGCCGTGACTTTAAACACTTAAATATAGGGAGTGAGTTTGTAATCTTTGACAGATGGACAGTTTCAGCATAAACAGAGTATAAGCAGCCTGTATAAGCACAATTATGTAGCTATATAGTTACATAGTTATATATAAAGTTTAATGCTATTATGGATAAGAAATGGGAGGTGCAGAGGAAACATGTAAAGGCTCTGTTTGATGTGATCTGTCATGTGACTTGTTGGTGTGTAAGGAGGCGGAGCCTCAGTGCAGCATGGCGGCAGACCTGTCTGACGGTTGCCTTTCTGTCAGGTGAGGAAGTGAAGAACCCACAGAAGGCCATCCCGATCGGCATCGTGGTCTCCCTGCTAGTCTGCTTCCTGGCCTACTTGGGCGTGTCGGCCACCCTCACCCTCATGATGCCCTACTACCTGCTGGACGAGAAGAGCCCGCTGCCCATGGCGTTCGAGTATGTGGGGTGGGGGCCGGCCAAGTACGTGGTGGCCTTGGGGTCCCTCTGTGCCCTGTCGACCAGGTAAGGTAGCCCCCGCGTGACCTGTCCCCGCCCCTCCGGCCTACCACGCCTCACTCACCCTACCCATTTTTCATAATCTAACGTTCAGGCTGGTGCATTGTGGGTAGCACCAAAATGCTAACAGGTAAACCAGGTTATTTTTAGTTGCAAAATAATATTCACATGCTCTGTTTGTAGTGGTGAAGTTAGCATATGTAAGATAGCGATAGCATGCTAATTCCCATTGAGTGTCTGTTTGAACACTTTTTATTACTGCACCAGTGTCACGGATTGAGTGCAAATGTGGTTTTCGGCCCAGTTCAGCTCCTTATTAATCCTCATGTCTGTATCTGATCACCTGGGAAACCAAACACATTAGCTCAACAGTTAATCATTGATGATTTTTTATTTATTCGGGTGGGTGGCCAAACGAATCATATCTAGCCGTTTGTCACCATTTGAAGTGCGCCTTTTATTTGTGCGATTTAGTCAATTGGCGGTTCGGTGAAGGCTAATTAATGAAGAGTTCAACTGGACCGTAAACCATCACACACAGTGGAATAGATAATGCTAAATTTAGGCCATTCGGACCCTTCTTTGTTAAATGACTTTATGAGGATTTATGTAGCCAATGCAGTTTGCGAGTTGTTTCTTTTGGCATCATAGCAGCTAAGAGCCAGTGTTGCGGCAAAATTGGAAAATAAAACAACTCCAGGGAGTCACTGACCTCCTTGTTTCTGGGGTTAAAACGGGGCTCTGCTCCCTAATGGCTCTTTGCATGCGAGGAAGCCCAGCTTGCCATTTTCTGGTGCATTCATTCTCTGAGCCACTGCGCTTCTTTTATCAGTGACCCGATCACTGCTGCAGTGTAGAGGCACACACAGGAGCTCCAGTGAGCAGGTTGCTGTTTCCACTGGCATGGGTGTTTCTCTGGGTTAATTTATAGGCCACACCAGAAAACACTCCAGTTAAGCACAATATAGATGGTAATCTATATTGCATTAGTAAAACAGTTCTTTGTTTTTTTTGTTTTTAAATTACAATAAATCTTGATTGTTCTTTTGAACTTTGTGACCTTAGTCAACAGCCCAGTGTGCTGCTTGAATGAATGTGACCAAAACACTGCATAGAAGTCAGTCTGCATGAGGTATGGGGGGGTCGCTTGTGTTTCTGTGTGCTGCTGTGTATGTGTTAAGGCAGTGTTTCCCAACCCGGTCCTTGGGGACCTCCAGACAGTTCATGTTTTAGCTGAACCAAACAGTTAAGCAATCAAGAATGCTGAATATCTGGTACATGTTTGTTGGGATCTGGGTGGGACCATCTGGGCTGAGAAACACTGTAATAAAGTAGGTGAATATACTGTCTACCTGTTTTAGATTTTGTTCCCAATTTGTTCCCGATTACATGGTCCTGCCTGTAATTGTGCATGCCTGACTCTGAAAGCACGTGAATGGTAGCGGCGGAGTGCATCTCGCATGCCCTTAGGGCGTGTTCTCAGTGACTGAACCATGTGACGTGTCTCTCTAATATGTGCCCCTCTGTGTGTCTCCACCCCCTCCTCCCCTGCAGTCTTCTTGGTACCATTTTCCCCATACCACGTATAATCTATGCCATGGCCAAGGATGGGGTACTTTTCACTGTGTTAGCCCAAATCAATCCTAAGACGAAGACCCCAGTAATTGCCACTATGACCTCCGGTGTAGTAGCAGGTGAGCCCAAGGGTAACTGCTCTGAAACCTGCAGGTGAACTGGTGTCCGATCCGGCTGTGGAAACACAACGAGTGGCTCATGCAAACTCCAGAAGGGGGTGCTCAAATTCAACATCATTCACCAGATACTAGAGGTTCTCCTCCTAGGCCTATGAACCAGAGGTTCTCCCGGTGGTGGAGAGCATGCCAGTCATGCGTTGTCCGGGTTTCCCAGCCGCTCCGGTTGCCTGTACGCCTTGGTGTCCCGCTGACTGTGGTTTGTTGACGCGCCGCTCTGTGTTCTAGCCTGCTGGGCTCCATGTTCCCGCTGCCGCGCGTTCTGTTCGCCATGGCGCGCGACGGCTTACTATTCGCCTTTCTCTCCAAAGTGAGTAAGCGGCAGGCGCCGGCGGCCGCCACTCTGGCGGCAGGCGTCACCGCGGGTAAGCGCTGGGGCACAGGTGCCCAAGTGCATGCGGGGGACCATGGGCTATGGTGGCGGTATCTCAGCATGCCAATCACAATCAGCAGGGTTATGAGAACAGATGGGCGGGGCTTCGGCATGGATAGCTTAATCAGCTGAAGGAGTGTTATGTCATGAAATATATGTAGAAAAAATATATGAGATTAAAATATTAAAATATTTTAAATCATATGGAGCGATCTAAATGATATTATGTTTCTTAGCCAATACTTTTAGCAATTCCTGCTTACAGTTTGAAACATTTATACATCTGGACACTTTTAATAGATCAGTTTTGCTTAATGACCTTGCCCAAGGGTACAACAGCTGGGCCTGGCAATTTCAGTCGATATCTGTTTCAAGTTTGTGCCCTGATCCTCCCCCAAGCTGCATGCTGCCTGCATGACTGTACAACTGTACAGTTTAGAACAATATGTTAAAAATGCTGTTTTAGTTTACCTTATGATGTAACTTTATCTAGATCCCTGGTGTGCTGCAATGTTCCTCACATTGGGGAAGGGTGGAGAGGGCTTTGATACAGCTGGTAGGGGAGTTTGGGAAAGGGTAGTACTGCCGAAGACCCTGCTGTCTGCACGTGTTCAACCCATCTTGATGTGATTACCCATAATTCATTGCAGAGCCCTCCTTTCAGCATTTAAGGAGAGTCAGAGAAAAAACCTCCGCAGAGATAAGAAGAGGGCTTTTAAATGTATACGTTTTAGTGCTATGTTCGCTGACCACAAGGCCCATTCTTGTGTTTTATGTTATTGTATTGTTAAAGCAATGGACCGCAGAACTGGGGGGTGGGCTGCATATTTGATGTGACATCATCAGCAGCATTAGCAAATCTGAACACACATCATGTGGCAAACAAGTACAGACGCTCCTCTACTTACGAACTTTCAACTTACGAACTTTCAGACATACGAACAAAGAAGACTGTAAGTCCAAATTGTGTTCATTGGGCTCCCGTTTACAGTCCGCAACATCAATTTTTTTTTCTGCGCGCCAGTTCCACCTTGTACAACTTCTGCCCGCTACTCCTGCCACGCAGCAGCGTAGCGTGCGTACTCCCAGCATCCTAGTTCTTTGTACTTGCGTATGCCCTTAAAATGATGTTGGATAACGACTTACGAACTTTTCAAGTTACGAACAGCCGTTCAGAATGTAACTTGTTCGTGAGTAGAGGAGCGTCTGTATATTATGAGGTGAGCAGATTTAAAAAATTTTGAGAAATAGAGGTAGAAGGTTCTATCCCAGTTTTTCAAAAGCTCCCAGTTGCCCATGACTTTAGTTCCCCCAGTCCCCTATGCCCCCTATGCCTCCCCAGTTCAGATGCGTTCTGTGGTCCATGGATTAAGCTGTGGTCCATTTATACGATGGGGCCTTATTAGATTGGTTGAGTAGATTTTAAGCCACAAAGTCCCTGATGCTTTATCTGTATACGTTAATTGTTGGCTCTGTCCTCTTATTTTCAGAGGGGTGTTAATTTGTATATATTTTATGTATTTTAATTTTAGCAATCTGTGAATTATAATGAGTCCAGTTTATCGTGGGATCATTTTGCCAGGAAGGTGTTTGATGTTGAAGGACCAGGGGATGTGTCACAGTGCACTGACTTCTGCTTGCGTTTCCCATGATTCCACAGCCATCATGGCCTTCCTGTTTGATCTGAAGGCCCTTGTGGACATGATGTCTATCGGAACCCTGCTGGCATATTCTCTGGTGGCTGTGTGTGTACTCATCCTCAGGTATGATCTGCAGGGGACTTGTGTGTGTGCGTGTGTGTGTGAGTGTGGATCATGTATATACTATTTTGTGGGTGTAAAATATAAAATCCAGTTATTTTGACATTGTGGGGACCATTTTTTTCGGTCCACACAAGAGAAAGCTCAGTTTTATAAAACTCTGTGACTGCAATCAAAAAACTAAAAATGCCAAAAGTCTTGTCTTTTGTTTGGTTACTTATGGCTGGGTAAGGGTTAAGGTTGTCATTGCTGGGATTAGGGTTTTCCCATAGAAATGAATAGGTGAAAGATATGAATACAAACATGTTTGTGTGTGTCCCCGCTTATGTGTGTTCATTCTTTAGACACTACCACTCAGGACAAATCTACCTTTTTTTTCATGTTACAGTACATGTTGAGCAGAAGTGCTCAGAAGTAGCATTCCTGCTTCGTTATGAGATATATATCATAATAATATTAACAGATGAATGGATGTACTCTGTGAGAAGGGTCATGTGACTTTTCCCATTATTTCATACTTACATCTTTACATGCACGATAACTGAAGAGCAAATTTCCAAAACTCACTCAGCCCACAGGATACATTGTTAAGAAATGTATGTGACTTTTGGACATTCTTTATTGGATTACATGAGGACTGAGTGCATTTTGTTCCCAATAATGTAACACATGATGAGGAAGCCTGATTTTAGGTCATTAGTGGTCTTATCTCAAAAACAACAAATCGACTGATTGAGTTTTGGAAGTTTGCTGTTCGATTCCGTAAGGATTGCCGTGCTTTGTGCGGTAATTAATTCAGATGTTTCCCAGCACTGAGAAATTTCAGCAATTTTCAGGGTGTTGACCTGTGGACACGTAGCACAGTGTGATACAGCGAATAGACAGGAGAGCTTGTTGACGTTTATTCACATTCTCAAAGCTGCGTAGGAAGGCCCTGGGTCCTGAGACGTTTAAAATGTGTTCCCTTCCTAGTCACGCTGGTTGACATGGCATGTGGCAGTAACCCTTGCACAAAGGCACAGTGTGTGCCCTGAATCTTTTCAACCATGTCCACCATGAGTGACCAGCATTTTTACACGCAAGCCATACTCGCCACCTTGTGGCCATTTTTAGTATAGCGGTGTGAAACAATATTGAAGCTGCCAGATGTTTATTCTAAGTTGCAACCGCTAGATTTATTATCCCAGAAAAATTCACTGGACATGTGTGGTTATAAATGTTTTTACAGCGCGATTTAATGGCTAATTAAACTCATTGTGGGAGACTTTCTACTCATTTCCTGCTGTAAAGCATTATAATACTCCACTAGTGATGAAACACGTTATAATTTTGTGTTTCATTTCATACTAAAGACAAGTTGGTGTTTTGAGGTTGAGACTTTTTGTTTATCACTGCAGGGTTCTCATGTTATTTTCTGCAAAATAAAACCTTTACGTATTTTGCAGTCAAACCCAGGTTTTTTCCACTGCAGTCAGATGACTTTCTCGTGATTGCTGGTAGGATTCTGATCCAATGGATTCTGATCTCCAGGTACCAGCCAGATGCTTCCTGTGACAAACCCAGAGGGAAAGACTCACCCTGGGAGCCACAATCTGAGCTGACTGAATCAGAGTCCCACCTCAACATGATAATCCCCGGCTGCCCCCAGCCCACTGAGAAGTCGTCAGCTACAGTCAACATCGCAGTCAGCATTACAGGTGCGTCCCATGCTGGTGCAGCTGTTGCAGAGCTGCTCTGTCTGCCTTTATCTCTGATAGCACTTGGCTGTTTTCATGGTGCTGAGGCGTGTGTGAGCGGTACCCTAACAGCTAGCCTCCAATAGTACTACGCTAGCTAGAGGGGTGTCAGAGGGGCATGGATTTGGCAGATTCAGGGGGCCCAGCACTTGACTGGGACTTGTGAATATGTAAAATTATACATAAAACTGGGAGGGGGGGCCCAAGGTGACACTTTTTCAGGGGGCTGAGAACTTCTAAGTTTGGTTATGCTATGTGTTTATTACCATTGCGCTAAATACCTTCACCAGCTGTAACACGTCAGGAAGCATTCCACCTTGGTAACAGTACAAATCCAATACGATTCATCTTGGCAATAATACAAATCTGGTGCTATCTGTTTATTCATTGCACAAATACTGTCATTAATCAAACAAATATTAATCAAATATTTAAAGATAAGAACAACAACAATACTACTACTACTACTACTACTACTACTACTACGACTAATAATAATAATAAACAATACTACTACTACTACTACTACGACTAATAATAATAATAATTATTATTATTATTATTAGTCGTAGTAGTAGTAGTAGTAGTATTGTCATTGTTCTTATCTTTAAATATTTGTTTCCTTAATACTCCGGTATTCTGCTCTTCTGGATGTTTTGTTTGTGTATTGTGTACTTTGTGTATTGTGTAATTTGTTTTGACCACGTTAACTTGTTTGCACTTTGTGTACAGTCTTTGCACTTAGTCTGTTTTTGCACCAGATATATTTTTGTCTGTGTTCGACATAATCTCTGCTGTGTGCGCAAGAATTTGCCCCTTCATCAACAGAGTTTACCTTAATCTTTACCTTGGGCCCAGGTGTGCCGCGCTAGCTGTGTTTGTCTGTAATTCCCAAGTCCTGCTTTCTGTTGCAGTGCTGACGGTCTGCCTGATCAGCACACTCACCACGTACTATGGCCATGCCGTTCTTGCCCTGGAGCCCTGGGTCTTGGCTCTGCTGGGTGCAGCTGTCATCTTGCTGCTGTCTTGCGTCGTCATTATCTACAGGCAGCCACAGACCAATAAGAAAGTCTCCTTCATGGTACGTGAGCCATTCCTGAGCGGTGCTACAGTATACACTGAAACATGACACCAGTGAACGCGGTATCGGATGTTATGTGCCAGGTATTGTACATGTTGATTGCCCGGTCACGTTAGTGTTGACTCAACAAACAGCTAAACAGTGTAGTACTGGTGTCCAATTTTTTATGTCATTACAATTGTATTGATTAAAATTAGATGTATTTAAGGTGAACAAGCCCTCACTTTTGAGTCTCTTGATGCTTTTTCATAACAGTTTGACTGTTATTAATCTGGGCACACAAAGGGTCTCCTTGATTATTACGTACAACCACTGTTCCATACACTGGTAAATTGTTACAATGCTTCAGTAGAGTTCTGGAAGAGTTCTGGAACCATGCTGTGGTTGATTGGCAGGTGCCGCTGCTTCCATTCCTCCCCATCATCAGCATTCTCGTCAATGTATACCTCATGGTTCAGCTGAACGGAGCCACCTGGGTCCGCTTCTCCATCTGGATGGCTGTGGGTAAGTATAGGAATCTTGTGATATATATGTATATATATTTTGATTGGAATGTTGAGAAGTACTGCTGGGATGGTATGTGTGTGCAAACTGATGTTCTGTGCTTGTTTCCAGGGTTCACTATTTACTTTGGCTATGGCATCTGGCACAGCGTGGAACGGCATCGTTCCAGTATCTCAGCAAAAGAGACGACCATTGAGAAGGAGCAGATCATAGTGAAAGCCATTGAGAGGCCGCAGTTCATCCTCCAGGAGAAAAATGGGCATTGCTAAGTATCAGAGGCCACGCCCACAGATTTTCCATTGGTTGTCCACAGATGCTCTACTCTTACTGGCCAGCCTGAACTCGTCGCCTTTCCCTGCCTTTGGCAAGAGAGATGCAGAAACTGACGCTAACGAACCCAGCAATAATCTCGTACACAACAGAAAGGGCCAGATTGTCAGCCTGTGTGCTGACGGCTCTCTCTTGTAAACTTTGCCTTGACTTCCCTCCTGCATGTGACCCGAGGATGCGACCAAAAGAAAAGCCTGAGGTCACAGATGTTTGCAGATGTTAGGTTAGCACAGCAAGCAGGGACTTGGCAGGACATCCCGATGCACGTTATTCGTCAGGGTATCTGTCTCCATGGAAACTCCACATTTCTTATTACAAAGTATTGTGTCGTCTTATACAATTTATGTGCAGTAATTCTGTTAATCCTGTAATTTAAAGGCAAGGCAACACGAAGATGGCCGTTTTATGTTACACAGATCATTGACTATGTTTTGATTGTTACATAATGTAGAAACGACACATCTTTGGCATCAGTAGATACCAGAGTATCTCTCTTGTTAATACTATGGATTATCCCTCACATTCTGGGTGATCTCCTCCTCTCTCATTACCTTCATGGGCCCACAGGGAGCTTTATGTTCCTTCGCAAAGCAGTGGAGAGATTACTGTGGACTTTAACTACCGTGACCACCATATGGAATTGTCCTATCACCCATGGTGTGCAATCTTTTTATCTGTAGATAACAGTAGTGGTAAATTCTGAAAATAAAGAGAAATAACAAGATAGATATAACAGTATACGATTATTGTCACGTCTTTGTCCCATGTAGGAAGCAAATGTGTCTATTCAATAACAATCAAGTTGATTTCTGGAAATATCTGCCTCAAGTTGTGATCTATTACAGATGAATAGACTGAACCTCACCGTCATTCGTTTGGGTTATTTCAAGTGTTACATGTGTGTGGTATTAATTACACTTCCTGTTATATATTGCTTCTAAAGCAATATGCCTTAAATACAGTATTTTGGATGATGCAACAATTCCAAAAAGTAGTGGAATTATTTTCTACTGTAAATAACACAGACTTAAACACTTATTTTTAATGAAGAAAGGGTAATTGATCATAACTTTGAGTGTTTAGTAAACAAATAAGTACTGTAGTGTTAGCATCCATATAATCTTTTGCGTCATTATTCTCACACAAACTAATGTATTAATGTGAAAACTTAGATGTATTTAGTGTGGTCGAGGCCTCACTTCTGGGTCTCCTGTTCCTTTTCATAACAGTTTTGCTTTTATTGATCTGGACAGACAAGCAGGACACCCTGGTTATTTTTTTCCAGTCACTATGTGTTGTTAAACTGATAAAATGCTTTAGTAGAGTTTTGGATGAGCTACCCCTGCCTTAACAAGCTCTATCACTAACAGTTTAAGGGTATAAAATGGTCGAGCCTTTTAAATAATAAAAAATCATAATCATAGCCATGATTATTATTAGTTAGTATTGTTTGTAGCATAAAGGCACCTTCACTTGAACCAAGAACTCTAAACCTATAACGGTTGAACACTTTTCTCAGTGCAATTGCAGTTCAGCTATTTTGAGGGTTGACTGGCTTGGTGTCACTTGTTTTTGTTGTTTTCAGTCATTAGCTGTGGATGCTAACTGGCATTTCCCAGGGCAAGATGCAAGTATCTGTAGGTAGTTATTGGTGTTCCTATATATGCCTCATTGTGACGTTTATAAAGGAATGTCTAATACCACAGCACATTTTCCTTCCCTTCTGATTAATTGTACTCATGTTAATAAATGAATACTTCAGTATTATCGGTGTGTGTTTTTTTTCGTTCAATAAGTCCATCTGCATGTGTGATAAACAACTCCAAAGGGTCACTAATACAGCTGCATAAGATAGACAAACGTGTTGGATTAGGTTAGTATCTGCCTTATTTTAGGTATGGAGATGACTGACATATCCCAGAAGTCTACACTAGAAGGGAATGGTCTTCTTTTTTCTTTCATTATGTTTTTAAAGCTGTACTTTTTGACCGCGTTACTGTGGATGTGAGAGATCAGAGGGTGTAACTTGTCTTTCAACGATGGGTCACATTCCCCGTGGGTTTGTTACTAGTTCTGTCCACCAGGTGGCAGCTAAGTCAGTGTTTCCTGCAAGGAGGAGGGCTGAGATGTGAGTTTTGTGGGGACTTTTTATGTGTTTTTTTTTCCTTTACTTTACTGGTGAGTCGGCTCTCCCTCTCTGAGCTCTGTGCTTCCCGTCTTCCTCCAAATCTCCACGCTTCAGACCTGCACTATGAAGCTCTGGCTGTTGGTGGCGCTGCTTCTGCTCTGGTCCCAGTTGGAGAACGGTGAGCCCCCCCCTCCTGTGACCCGCACAGGCCTTCACCTCTCTCCCTCTGTTTCTGCTCTGCGCTAACCTTGGCTTGGCACAGCTTCCTGTCATTGCAAGGGGCTCCCTGCCCCCTGAGAATGATGCTAGCATGTCTGGAGGATTCACCATCTGAACTGTAAACAGCAGCAGCCCACACTTTTGTGGCTCAAAGGTGAAAGAATGGAGGGGGGGGGGACTTGAATCAGCATTTGGGAGACAAGTAAAAGTAACTTTCCCTGCCAAAAAATGCAGCCACATGAAATTTTTTAACAGTCTAATGTCTACAGAACATTTAATTAAATGGAAAGACTTCTTGCACATTTTCTTTAAGGACAACAGCAGTACAAAAACATGCTGGCTGGTTATTCGTGGTCTACTTTTCCGGGTTTGGTCCTTTCAGCATTAAAGACTTTTTGTCAAAATACAAGATGGAGCTTTAAAAGGTGGGTACATGTCAAAGCACCAGGAGGGGAGGGACGGAGCTGAGATACGTCCGCCGACTGCTCTCATGTGCCAGATGCCTGCTGAAGGCTGCCTAGCTGAGCTGACGTGGGTGTTTATGTTAAGCAGGCAGAGCAGGGAAGGACCGGACCTGCAAACGAATGAGAAACAGGGGAAGGACCTTTTGAGGTTTACAGTAGTGTTGCTCAAGCCGGCTCTTGACGATCCTCAGGCCATCCACTTTTTTGCACCCTCGCAGCTCCTGGTAGAACTGGAAGGATCTGGGAGGAAGCAAAAATGTGGACTGTCCTGGGGACCCCAAGGACCGGGTTGAGAAACCGGGAGCTGGGAGGGAGCAAAAATGTGGACTGTCTGGAAGTATCTGGGAAGAAGCAAAAACGTGGACTGTCTGGGGGTCCCCAAGGACCGGCTTGAGAAACACTTGTTTACAGTGTCCTACTCTTAATGTAAATTTAGAATCTCATCAGGGCAAAAGAAGTCCAAATAATAAATAAGGAAAATGACATAAGGGAATGAAAAAATGGGTGGAATTTGGAGCAGGTCTGGCATTGCTGAAAAGCACCGCGATTGTTTTTTCAGCTGTGTGCGGATTTCCAGATGACAGAAGAGTGTAACTGCAGCAGGAGTTGCTGCTCTCCGCTCAATCATGCGAGACTCATATACTTCAGCTATCAAAGCAGGTCATTTGGTAAATTAATATGTCCGCTTGCCGAAGGAGACTTAGTAATGAGAGTTTTAGGGTCTCCTTTGTGGTGACGTTGCCTATATATCATGTCATTCATCGGATAAACATCTAAAATGTTGGTGTTGTATCCCCCGCCTGAGACGAGGGGACCCGCCGGCCTGCTCTTGCTCTCCCTGTGCCAGCAACCTGTCTCCTGCTGATGTGGCATTTTTATTGGGCGCTTCTGCTTCTCATCACCCCCCCGTGAGCCTTTGGAGGACAGTCAGCGCATCACAGCCACTTACAGTGACTCAATAGGCCTCTTAAGCACTTCGCATGCAAAGTATCAGTACTTGCCTCAAATCATCATGACTGTGCCCCGACCAGTAAACCCAGCAACTGTGTTTGACTCCATCATACTGCCTGTGCCCCCTCCCCTTCCCAGTTAAACCAGCATATATCTGCCTCTTGAGCTGGGTGTCCATGGTACACCCAGTAGAAAGAGCATTTCTCTGAGCATGTCTGCTCCATCACCTCAGGTCTCTGCCAGGACTTCAGGCGGAGGAAAGATTCAAATGAAAGCCGCGGCAAACTAAACGGCAAGCGGGTCAAAGGTCGCCCGCCGAAGCTGAAGGAGAGGGACCCTCAGGGCAGAGGGGGGATGCTCCTGACGCAGGTGCTGGACAAGGGCCGCTTCCTTAGGCTGGGGGACAGCCTGACGGTGCCTGCAGGAAAAGACCTGGAACTGCGCTGCAAGGGTTCCAGGGTGGGGTGGACCTACCCCACCTACCTGGACAGATTCAATCAGTCACGCCTCAGGTACCCACACTCACCCCACCTTCCTGGACATTTTCAATGAGTTACTGTACACCTCAAGTACCCACACACAGCCCACCCACTTGAACGTCTATAATGACTCACTCCTCAAGTAACCACTTACCCCAAATACCTGAACACTATTGACACCCATTTACTTGTATGCATTTAACTACTTGCGTGGTATACATATATCCACATAGTCAGAGGCACTGACACTGGTTATTGCACTGTACAGTCCACGGTAGCAATAACTGAGGTTCCAGCTTGATGTTAAGCATGCATTATTTGCAGTGCACCATTGTTGGGCTGGTGTGTGGCTCAGTGAGGAGGCTGTCGATTGTATGATTAAAATTATAACTGGTTTAACTCCCTAGGTCAGCAGAATGATTTCACTATTGAGCCTCATTATCCCCAATCACTCCAGTGATTGTCCAGCTCTGCTATATCGAAAAAACAGAGCAAAAAGTACACTGCTTTGGATAACAGTGTCTGCTAAATAAATAAAATGTGAATTTTCCCATAAGTTAGCCCCATGTGGTTAGTGCCAATGTACCAAACTGTGATGATTCCCCTTGAGTTGAAAATGCATATTTCTTGCTAGGATTGAGGGATCTAGAATGTCCATGAGTGAATTCTTGCCAAGATGTCCTATCAGCAAATCTATCAGCAAATGGATTTCTGTGTTTCTGTCAGCTGATATCAACCGCAGCACCCAGCAGTACCGGACGTTGCCCTGCTTTGTCATTTATCAGAGGGAGTGCAGTTCGAGTCCTTTACCTTTCTGTGGAAGATTTATTCAGAGAGAGTTCATGCAGGTTAATCTTAGTGATGGACCTTGTGAAAACGCTGATGGAGTCACTTTTCCCGGATTTATCCATCAATGATTAGTGAAAAGCTGAGAAGTAGAGAAAACTCATACCTGCTATCAAAAACAGCTCCTTGCAAAGCATTCAGCGATGGCCTTTTTAATAGTGAGTTAATGCATGAGGTTATGAAACTGCACAAGGTGAGGGTGCAGAAATTGTAGTACCAGGTTTCTGTTACTGTTCTTATCATAAGTCCTGAAAACAAAGCAGATACAAATGTTTTTTTTTCTTTCTTTCTTTTCGATAAAAATCCAGGTGAACTTAACATTCATTTTTTAAATGAGGAGAAGAAAAACACGATTCTGATAATGTAGTGTGTCCTAATAAATATTACTGAACACAGAGAAGTAAAGTCCGTGCGACACAGCTGGTGCTGACATACCATGAGTGTGATGCCAGAAATATGAAAGTTTTTATTTTATCTCTTTGAATAAATCCATTTGACTATATTTTATGAAAATATAGTCAATATGAAAACATAGTCAATATGAAAACTTCCCCATAAACTATACGTTGGAAATATTATTTTAACTAGAAAGTTACAGTTTCGACTTATCACTGTTCTGAATTAATATTAATTTACCCGTTTTCCTTGGGTATTCATGACTTTGCCACTAGGGGACACTCACACATTCCTGAAGATTGAACCATTGCTAATAATTCCTTGATCAATCGCTTTTTGGTGACATCATTTAATCCTGCCTGCAAATAGAGCTTAGCTGTCATGCAAGGCATCTTTTCATTTCAGTCCCTGGTTCTTCTTGTCTCTTCTGTGGCAACTAGTATCAAGCAGCAAGATAAATTCAGCCAGTTGATGTTGACGTCACCCTCTGCTGCCGACACAGGAGAGTACAGCTGCTGGGTTGTGCTGTGTGATGGAGCTGAGTGTGAGAAAGACCCCGACCGCACCTCCTCTACCTACATCTACTTCACAGGTAGGACCAAACAGCACCTCCCCTCTTGATTCTGCTCTGTTCCAGTGCAATTTGTGCTCCAGGCTGAATGGATGCTTTTCTGGTTCACACTCCTCTCAGACAAGGACGAGCTGTTTGTCCCATCCATGGTCTACACTGAGATAGTGTACCTCCGGCCGGACCAGCCAGCAGTGGTGCCCTGTCGCGTGACCACTCCCCAGGCACACGTGACTCTGCACAGGGAAGTCCCGCCAGGGGAAGTGTCTGTCTCCTACAAACCCACCAGCGGATTCCTGATCACCGACCCCAGGCCGGAGCACATGGGTGTCGTCTACTGCAAGGCCGCCGTCAAGGGCATGATGCAGATTTCCAACAAGTACCAGCTGCTGTACGTGGAAGGTAAGGAGCAGAATAGTACAGCATGTACCGTGGTGCAAGCTATGCTAACTGGAAAGCTAGAAGTATAGTACAGTATCTATGTACTGTACCAGCTAATCTACATAATAAGCTAGGAGAAGTATATTTACTCAGACCATCCCTCCAATAGTGGGTGTGCTTTTGCACACAGCCTAACACACTCACATACACACATAACATTCACCTTCTTCTGCAACATGGGCATCGTTAGGCCTGATCACCTGGGCTATAGCCCTAAGTATATTAAGCCTAGCCCCAAGTATTTTAAGCCTAGCCAAGAGTATTTTAAGCCTAGCGCCAAGTATTTTAAGAATAGCCCCAAGTATTTTAAGCCTAGCCCTGAGTATTTTAGCCCCGATGCCAATCTTCCTTCCTTCAAAAAGAAAGCCCCACGTAAACTTGACTTAGCCCCTGATCTTTTTAATAACTAGAAACTTCCCTGTCATGCAATATATGCATTCTTTTAGATTGCATCCACTGTTTCATTGTTATTATTTTAATTCCCCTTACTGCTTAATATACTGTTGATAGGGTTACCATACATCCAGGTTTCCCCAGACACATCTTCTTTTAGGGCCCCTGTCCAAGGGTTTTTTCAAATTAAATGATAGGCACGCCCCTACGTGTCACGCTGCTCATGAGTAACGTCGACTTCCGGAAACCATTGCGACAGAGGGTCCTCTTTTTTGTCTCACCAAACATGGTAATCCTAGCTGTCCATTATCGGACATTTTTTGTCATCGTCTACAATTATTGCACATTATTTGTCGTTGTTTCTGACTAGCACACCTTATTGTTATGGTCTGCCTGTCTTGAACTTGTTGAATCAGGGAATTCCATCGTAATGTTGGTCCTTGCTGTTCTCAGCAATTCCACGACAATAAAGTTCTTATCAGATGATGAACATTACTTATATACTGAGCAAGGGACTGTAGTATGAATAGGGTGGATGTTCAGTAGAAGTCCTTCCCTCCTGCCCCCATGGCAGTACCCAGCGGCCCCCCGTTTGTGACCATCGAGGCTTCTGCCACCTCTGTGAGGGGAGGTGACAACATTAACATCACCTGCACTGTTCTTGGGGAGCCGGAGCTGGACGTGGACTTCACTTGGACATACCCGGGTCAGGTGAGGAGGGCCTCATCTTGTTCTTGGCCTGATCTTGGGGAATCCTCTGAATCCTCTATGATTAAATCATTACCTCTTTCATGTCTAGTCTACCCCTATTTCTCTGATCCATTGGTCTGTCCCCTTTAATTCATTGACCCATCCTGCTTCGATCCAGGATTGTTCATCCCCAATAGATCCACTGGATCAATTGACCCATGACACACATCTAAGCACAGCTGCTCTTATCCTAGAGCCAAGGAAAGTGAACTTTAAATTAATTGGTTGCTTGAGCAGTAGATGCTGCAGGTCAGAACCTCAAATGAGCATCATGTATAATGGCTGTGTTCCCGACCTCAGGACCAGCGACCGGTGGACATCTATGGAGTCTGGCGGCTGATTGCACGCGGCGTGGGCCACACCACACGAATCTCCCAAAGCGTACTCATGCTGGAGGACATGGAGACCATCGACTTTGGCAGATACATCTGCAGGGCAAAAAACCGGCATGGAGAGACATCCGTGGCTACCCGTCTTGACCCACTGTAGCGCTACAAGGCCCCCTGCCAAAGCTGGAAAGGGTGAAACACCATCCAAAGAGATGCACTCGTTATCTAACAGACTCCTCCCTCTGACCTATAAAAGTCATTCGTTCACGTTCGTTATCACTTTTCTTCTTACCCTATGTTTTACTGGTAGCTAAGACTTCTGTGAATGTGTTTTACAGCCTTTCTGGCCATTTAATATTTCACCTGCTAACATTTTTACTGATATTTACTGATAATATACTGCCATTCGATTGCATTCCACTTCTCGTAAATATAATCTCACGTATATTATTGTTCAGTTAGCTGCCAGTGTTAAATAGTGTTAGTTGATGCTACACACTTATGATCTTGCAGCTGTATGAGGGGTATAAGTGATTAAAATTTCTTAAAACTGAGCCAGACCATCTGAATCAACATCGCATCGGCATTGTCCACAGAAGAGTGTGGAGCACTGTGCTACTGACTGAGCCTTTGTGTCCCTAGAACAGTAGATGAGATATTGGACGTCTGAGACACTCCATCAAGAAGACAGGCTGAGTGACAGTGCCGATTGTGACATCACATATTCAATTTAAACATCACACATGTTTATTAATCACATTAGATGGCAGTTTATACATCTCACGGATTATATTTAGAATTGTCAGGACTAAAATTAAATTCATAAATAAATAATACCAAGATCTGTTTTATAATATTCAGTTTATACATATAACTTTACGAATTGCATATTTCAGTTTAAGCTTCACACCAGTGATTTCAACATTGAAATAGTTACTTTTGTGACACGTCATCAAAGAAATCCTTAGGGACACTTTTCAGGATAAAGCTTGTCTCTGCCCCGCCATGAGGACAGCTGGAGGCACGGTTGGGTGACAGAGAGCATAAAATGGTGATGAGGGCCAGTCAATCCTGTTGGTGACATAGCCGTCTAGGGCGCGATCATTGCAGGAGCCACCGACTTAGCGAGCCGTGGGCAACCCTGATGAAACTTGCCTGATGGTGCTTTGACCGGCGCTGATGGTGACAGAAACCAAAATGCATGAGCAAGAAAATATCAATTAGCTAGTTGCCTAGGAGGCGATTCCGGGAATGAAATGGGAAAATGTTTGGAATACCCCCGCCCCATTTTAATAACAGTTCAGTATAAAAAATACAATAACTTTCAATACAAGGCCAATGCTGCCAATTCCTGAAGCCGTAAATACTTAGTAACTTCAATTGATCACATTAAGATGATTCAAGGTCGGACGCGTTTAAGTAATGTTTTAAATCAGTTCTGATTATGTATGAACAGTGTAAGACCTCTGAATTCATTATCCACTGTAGGAATACTGCCACATATGCCATATTGTCATGTACTGTTTTATATATATACACATATAAACGCAATAATTGTATGTTGAGTGGAGAATGCAGACTGACAGAACCCTAATCCACTTCGGCACCACGCATATTTTTAATGGAATATCACAAATCTTCCTTGGTAAATCCTGCATATTCTCTTATGTACCAGAGATTTTCAATTGCATATCATGATATCTTTACTGGTGTGGTTTTCACAGGTAAAAACAGACATCCTGTCCTGGGTCATCATGCATGATTATGCATGTTTACATGAAGCACACATGTAATATGTGTACACAGAAATAGATCTCCCAGCCAGCCTTGTGAATGCCGTGACTAATCTGTGCACAAACACACACAGAGACCCTACAGCCAGCTGCAAAAAGGCTGATTTTCACCTTTATTGACTAAATGGCTTTTCATGTTTGCATTTGTTTGTTGCTCGGATGCAGGCTAACAGCTCAGTAGACGGTAGGTATCCGAAGCTAGGCTGATCCTTTGATGGGTGACAGATCCGGGGCAGGGAATAACTTAGCTGGGCTCTGTGGCAGCTAAGCTATGTTTTTCGGCTTTCAGTTTGTAGGGGACCTGAGATTTATAGCTTGCGTGTACGTAGACGGTACCTCTGTAGAAGGGAGATGGGTCGTGATCCTGCGCAGCTAATATAGCTTTCTGATTGGAGGATAGTGCTGCCCATCGTGTGTCCCAGGGAGGGTCAGCCGCTATCTGGGCGAACCCGGGCTGCTGGAGAAGATGGCGGAGCTGCGGGGGGACTGGAATGACACAGGGGCCGAGGATGGAGACACTTTCCGTGGACTGCTCAGGTCCCCGTTGTGCAGCTTCCAGAGCAGTTCTTCATTCTCCATGGAGAGCCGTTTGTTCACCTTGGACTCTTTCTGGAGAGACTCCTGCAGCACTGCCTGCTCTGTGGAGAGCTGCCTGAGGAGAAGAATGTGGAGAACTCACAAGATATGCCAAGACATGGAGCTTAAGACCAGAGCACATTCTTGACACTCAAACCTAGCAGGCATGACCCTCCTAGTTTTGGATGGTGATGTCACAACTGGAAGTGTACCTCTAAGACATCCAAAGACATTCCGGAATTTGCTCCACCCGCCATTTAATATCTCAAGGCACCCTAATTGCTGATGAGATCAGAAATACCAACACAACAGCCAGAGGCAACAGAAGCAGATGTTTCACTGTCCTTGCCGGCAGAAAGACCTTTGACCTACCTGGACAAAGCGGCATGCTTGTCCATCCTGGCTTTGAGGTCCTCATTTTCCTGCTGGACTTTTTTAAGGCATTCTTCCAGCTGCACATTTTTTTCAACCTATCATTTAACGAGATCAGAAATTCAGTCTGCAGCTCGCAAATAAAATGCAGATCATGCTGAGTGACTGGTTGACTATCATTTCTCACCAGTTTCTCTATCTGCATCAGCTTCTGGTCCTGCTGGTGGAGCTGTTGGATCTTGATGTCCAGGACGACCTTGAGACTGTCCAGCTCTTGCTCCAGGTATAAGGTGTGCGGATCCTTCTAGATCAAAGATAAATATAGGAAATAGGGTGGAGGCGAGTGACAGAGTCAGGGAACACTCCGAAAACTCACCTCTAAAATGCGCGTGGCTTCAGGCTGCAGATACAAAATTACAATCACAAGGGACCAGCGGCTGAACAATAGTGATCCAGAGGTCATTGCCAAACACATGGAGTATAGGGCACCGCACACCCTACACAGGATGTTGCAGGGGCACTCTAACATAAAAAAAAACATTTGTGCAGCCTGCTAGCAATCACATGAACAGATAGGGGTGCTGTAACTGTTTACAGGGTCATGCCGTAGTAACGGGAGACATGGGACCCAGTGTGGTTACCCTTGTTTTCTCAGTCAAGGCTTTCCATCGCTCCTCTTCAGCCTTCAGAGTGCTGTTCTCCACTTTGAGTTCCTCAATTTGGTTCTGGAGAAAAAAAGATGGTTGGTCCTGAGTTACACAGCTGCTAAAATGACTGTGGGATAACAACAATCTTTCCAAGGTATGAACGGTCCGCGTAAAGTGAGAAAAATAATGTTATGTCAACTCCTTCTTGCTGCATATTACGTTATTTTAATCTTCAGCTAACAAACTCTGTCTTGCTATGTGCACTGCGTTCTTTCACACCATCTGCTCTTCGGCAGAAAGTTACCGTAAGCAGATACCCAAGGACATTTTCTGATGATTGACGATTGCTTGCTCATGTCATTTTAAGCAAAGGAAAAACATAAAGTAACAGGTCCCTGTGTGTAAACAACACATCTTAGGAATCAACAAAGAGCTAGTAAGCTTGAAGAAAATGATGCAGAAAACACTCAAAATCCATGATTTCATAGAAGAAATACACCTCGAGTTTTCTTTGTGTCTGCTGCAATATAATATGCTGAATAATATATAATATAATTTTCACATTAAGTAATAATGCATTTTTACATTATTCCATTACTTTTTGGCAGTGTACAGTCATCTGTAATGCAGTGCAATTTTCAGAGCATGTGCCCAGCAGTCGTGATGAATTAGCCCCTCAGAGTCCTGTGGTCCAAAGCAATGGGTTCTTTGTTAGACTTACAGATAGAGTGCCTTCTGCTTCCTTCAGGGTCTTGTCCTGAGCCAGAATTTCCTGCTCATGTTTTTTCCTGAGTTCTGAAAGGGATGACGGGTTAACATCAGCTGCCCAGACATGCCTTCACTGTCTTTACTGGAGTATGCCGACTTCATAAGCTTGTTCAATCTGATCAAGAGCTTGGGACTGAACTACAGACGAAACGAGTGTGTCCTGGAGCTGCAAGTATGTATGGATAATGTCGCCTGAGATATCCGACATGTGTGAAAGTCTTTAGCGGTCAAAGAAATTGACATTTAAATGTCAATTGTTTGGTATAAAACTACATGCCTGTCAAAGTGTGTCAGCTTAGCCATTTCAAAACGTCTCGTAAACTCGCCCTAGGATTTGCACCAACCATCCAATATACAATCTGACTTGACCACTAGCAAACCTTGTTTGGCTACTCAATACCTCCTCATCAAGTTAACCAACTAATTCAACAAATACATGGAATGGCTGAGGTGCCCCAGAGGAGAGTTTTGTGAACCAAAGAGGTGTTCATCTAGCCATCCATCAAGATATCAGTAATGTTTCACAGAACAGAAGTGATTCTTGCTAGTGTCTATTGTCACTCTTAATTTGCATATGCTTTAGTGTTAAATTGTGTCTTATTCTGAGCACATATACATTTACTACCCAAATAAATAGCTTTAAACATTTCCTTTGACTGCCTAAGACTTTTGCACAGTGCTGCACAGTATATTCATCTCAGTCTCGTTCTAGCATTGGTGGCCAAACGAAAGTGAGCCGTAAAAGTGTGACCAACCTTCAAAAGACGTTTCACACCGCAGCCTGAGACACTCCATCTTCTCCGAGTGGCTGGCTTCCAGTTGCCGTATAAAAGCATCATGTTTGGACTTTAAATCATCCACCTTCAAACAGGAGTAAAATACAGTCTGGGACACCAAAACATTTGCTACTTCTCTGTTTAAGACTGAAGTCAAGTGCTGTTATTTATTACATTTTCATGCAAAACACATAACATGTCCGGCATACATAATGCACACCTGTGTTTTCAACCAACAGAAAGACCAATGGTTTCACAAAGTAATTCTTTTAAGCCATTCACTCTTAATGTAACGTTAAAAAAAGCAAAAACATTGTTGGGTTTTAGGAAACTTGTGCTATAAAAAGCTCTATTAAAATAATAATACATTTTAATATAAGCATGTGACTAACTATTGAATGACTATACTGCCATTCAAAGGGAACAGAATGTAACTGCATATTTTATCAAAAGTGAATTTTGATTGAAACTGGGTCTCTATGCTTGGATTTGAACATCACACTACACGCAAAATCCACACTAAAACCAAAGTAAAACACCTTTTTCTCAATTTCGGTGTGAGCATAGTTTTGGTATTATAACTGAGTATTTTGCTATTATAACTGAGTATGACAATGCAATATATAATTTAAAATTGCTATCCCATTGCAAACTCACCCCTATCCTACAAAACAGGACTTAGCGGATCAGGGAGACATATTAGTTGAACAAATACATAGTATTTCAGCACAGTAACAGTTACCACAAGCTCAGAAGCGAGACTGAACACGCAGAGACCCTTAGCTGCTAACTGCTTCCCATCTGAGCCGTGAAAGCTTCATCCATGCCGTGTGGGACTCGAACCCCGGCGAAGCAGAGTGTAGAGTGTGAAACGGTCACACACAGAGACAGCAACATGACCGGAAACTACTGCTACACTTCCACCTCCCCCCGGAGCCGCTGGCCATCCAAGTACAAGGCTTCATTATTTTTAGCATTGCTGTAATTTATTTTTCATTATCTATGATTATTTTTTTGGCTTATCGCAAGCCACTCCTAAGCTGAATTCCTTCCACTTGCTATTTTTACTGAGCCAATTGGGTTAAGTACTTTCATCAAGCCTTCAAAGAGCAGCACTCTCCTTTACTTGACCAGGCAGCTACTGTAGGAGTACCTACAAAAAATGTGGCTGCTATTAAACACACCAAGGCTGCTCCCCTACACACGGGGTCCTTTGTGTTGCACGCACTTGAACCGTGTGTCTGGTGCTGCAGTCGCAAATGAGTAATGCAAAAGGCATCTGGAAAAGTGACTTCAAACACAGCGACAACTGTGTGACATGTCCCGCTTGGGGTCGCAGCACATGTCCGGAATCGGGCCTGCTAACAGGGCATATTATCTGCCGTCTATTATTACGACAAGAGGCTCACAGCTAGATCCTGGCTCCAAACAGCCATTATTTGCTGTAATGAAACAGACATCTGTCTCTCTTTAACAGCTCAGCCGTGTTTTGTTCCTGACTGCAGTCCTGAGGTTTCAATATTGGATGATCAGGCTAATGCTATTAGCGGAACTTAGCAACAACGGCCACTGAACATAACTATCAAACAATGAATACTGTTCAGACTGGAACACACTGATTAAGACACATGCCCCCAATCATTTCTGGTACATTCCATAGCTCATCTACCTGGGATGTAGATTTCTGAACATATATATAATTTTTGAAGCTAGGATTAGCAGCATTGACTGTTAGCAAAGAGCAGCATCAGTGACGATTGGCAGGGACAAACTCAGGACTGTGGCCACCCCATCTTTGATCTCACCTCCTGCTGCATCTGGCTCCTGCACCTGTCCGCCTGTTCTTGGTAAGCTTCATGGACCTTCTCCCACTCAGCCGAATAGAAAGCCTGCTGCTGCTCCTCTATGTTGGCCAGCTCCTGCTGGTGCTTCTCCTGGAGCTTCTGGAGAGCTCCCTGGAATACCGCATTCAGTTCCTCCTTCTCCTGCTGCAGCCGGTCGCATGTCGCCGTCAGGTTCCCTGGGAGACACACAACGAAGCGTGAGTCCCGGCTCATAGAACCCGGGTTCCGTTAGAGCATTACACAGCATGCCGACAAGCCTGCCCTCTGACCTGGAGTTCTTGCCCAGTTGCACAATGAGAGGACAAACAGTTGGCTGAAGATGTCAAAAAAAGCCATGATTTCATAATGGCCTGAAATGTGAAGCGTGTCTGGGCTTCACCCCTCACCCCCTCCCTGTCTGGAACAGGTGCTACTGTCCCATTTCCAGACCCCCACACCCCACATGTGTACCAAACCACGCGCCATAAAACTAACGCCACCCGCTCTGGAAAAACTCTCGCGCCTCAGCATCCCTTATCTAAGCCAGTGTGGCGTGTAGCTCTGCTGAGGGACTTGGCCAAATTTCAGGACAAGCGTCTGGCTCTCAGGAGAATGAAAGAGGCAGCTGAGGGCAACACTGGGGTCTTTATTGTGCTGCTTTTACCAGGCATGGTCTTGCACGCTAAAACAGTCCATCGTGAACTCAAAAGGACCATTACCAGCTCACAGAGGGGAATTCTCTGTTCCCCTGTCTTTTCCGGCAGGATGCGGTCCCGTGCGAGTGTGTGTCTTTTGGAGTCTGCGAGTCTGTGCGTGAAATACTGCCAGTCTTCTGCCGTACCCTTCTGCCAATGAGGAGCTTCAGGATGTTTCAAGCCAATAAGGAGGAAACATTCCGGGCAAGACATATGCAGAAACTGGATGAGGGTTGCACTTAAATCTGTCTAAGGCAGTGTTTCCCAATCCGGTCCAGGCTGTGGGTCCCTGAGGACCGGACTGGGAAACACTGGTCTAAGGGATCATGTACGCCACTGGAGTCTTGAGTGACTTCACATGCCAATGACAACACCTATTAGACAGGGGACACCCTGGATGGGATCCCAGTCCATCACAGGGCAACACACAATCGCACACTATGGAGAATTCAGGGAGACCAGTTCACCTAACCTTATTTTTTGACTATGGAAGGAAACCACAACTTCACACACAGCTAGGAGTGGGAATAAAACCAATAAGAGGAGAGGCTACAACCCTAACCAGCAAGCTGCCATGTTAGGAACCTACACAGACTAAAAATCACACTCTATTACAAATACCAAAACTCCATCGCTATTAAGCAGGGGTGAGCAATCTCATCCAGAAAGGGCCGCTGTGTATGCAGGTTTTCGCTGCAACTCCCTAATTAGGTCACTAATTAGAGGACTGATTGGCTGAAGAGTCGTCACACCTGGGCTTGAACAGCTGACCTAAAGGTTACCCCAAAAACCTGCATACACACCGGCCCTTTCTGGGTAAGACTGGCCGCCCCTGCTCTAAAGCGATAAACAACTTCTTAGTCTGACCCCTTGTAAGTGATGAGAAAGTTTCTCTGTCAGTGAGGCCAGACACAAATGCTAACTCTTCACTCAGGAGTTCAGGGAGCTAAGCTTCTGTGCCCGCAACTGGAAGGTTGCTGGTTCAAGCCCCGGCCTCGGCATAAACAGTCCCATGAGGCCCTTAACCCCCGGCTCCAGGGGTGCTGCACGATGGTTGACCCTGCGATGTGACCCCCAAGCTATGGAGAGCAAGATGAGGCAGGCGAAGAGAAGCATTCCAATGTAATCGTACTTGTGCAAATAAAGGAATTATTTATTATAACCTCATACAGCAACCAAAGATGGATTATATATAATCAAACATCAAAAGCAGACAAAACAAAACAGAATCCTGCAGATGAAGTGAGGGCTAAAGTATGGCTGCTGTACTGCTATTCATAGCTAACTACTGCTGGGGGTGTCATCTTTTATGCAGTGACTCCAACATACAGTAGACACTTTGGTCTGTTAGGTACATGGCGATTATTCACAATGAAGCAAAAGCTCACGTTAACCAGAAGCATTTGAGAGCAGGTGTTTCTTCAAAAGCTGATGCTCGCCTGCGTTTTCCCCATATTTGCGTGCGATCATTCTCTGACACAGCCTGTTGTGACCTTGATCTTGAGAATGTCTGTTTGATTGCTCAGTCGTACTTGTAACAAAGCACCTACACTAACTTTCTGCACAATTATGCCACCTGACAGCATTTGAATATGGGGTAATTTTTTGGTTGTTTTTCATTCCACTCTTTTCATTGCATCAACTGAAACTCAATGAATGGGTTACACATTTCATATATATGATACATCTTCTAAACTGAGTCCGTACATTTGCATCATGCCTAAACCCAGCATATCAAATAAAGGAGCGTTTCATTCCTGGCTGCTCATTATTTACTTACCCAATTCTCCACGCAGTGTGGCCAGCTCCTGTGACAGCTCAGCTCCCCTCTTGACGACGTCTTCATGCTTGGGCGAAAAAAGATATATATGCGGTCTGTAACAAAAGTCACTTTAGCCGAAAAAGACTTATCGAATATTGCAATGCTGTAGTCAAGGGGTATCGTTAGATCAGATTCCCGTTAGATGATAAGGTATCTCTCTCGCTCTCCGAGGAACATTGTGCCCCGTGGCTACTATGCAGGCATTACGCAGACCGCATGCAGGCAAAACATTTGCACAAAAGCCGAAAACCAGCACATATACCAAAAGGACCTGATATATACTTCTCGTACAGAGAAGACAAGCGCATGTTGCAAGCATGTAAGACACGTGTTGAACGATCAAACAGCAGAAACGCAGAAGCCAAGCATACCGGAGGTGAGCATCACACTCATAACGCAGAGTCATACACGCACAAGCCAGGGAAGGCAAACAAACGGCACGCATCCCATTACGGCGATGCAGTCCTCTCAATCGACTGCTCTTATAAATCCTCCGTGTACATACTGCATGATAAGCATCAGCGCAGTGATCAGTGATCTGCGATCTCTGATCAGCCTGCACAAAGCACACAACCTACCTTTAAATCAGCCTGCTTAAGCAGGAACAGTCCCCAGAACACTTAGCCTACTCTTAACAATCAGCCTATCCGTAGTGGTTAGCGTACCCATAGCAAAGACCTAGCCAGCTTTCGGGCTGTCCGAGCACCAAAGAGAGGAGCGTTTTACCCGCAAGCACTCGGCGCTGATGCAGCAGCCCATGATCGGAGCTGTGTCAGTCCCCGGGGCCGCACCTCCGCCTCCCTAACAGCCCTGCCTCCCCACACGCTCGTTCCGGAGGCTGTCAGGCACCGCGCAGAAGGGGGCTGGGCGGTCTGAGGAACCGTGCAATGTCTCATCCCTTACCCCCGGACCACCTCCCTGCATGCACGGTATTGGGGAGGGACTCTAGAGAATGACAGAGCCCCTTTTGCGGATCCGGTACTGGGCCGCGGAACGCTGTAGGTCTTGAGAGATTTGCAAAAAAATTAATTAATAAATAATACAATTTTTTATATATATATATATATATATACACACACACACACACATACATTCATACACGCACATACATATTTAATCAAGCGACGCCTGTTTTTTAATACAAATCTGGATTCGCCTTGCGCATCAATACTGTTGTTTTGTTTTCTAGTAAAGGGATGCTTCTTGTGTCTCAGCATTTCTCAGAAACGCCAGTAAAATACTGAGCTCAGTAAAATACAGGAGAATGTTTCTAAACCGTAATCTCATCTATGTATATTTCCATAGAGTGCCTTTTTATATATATTTAAGATTCTATATCTTGTTATTTTTATACTAATATTACTTTGGTTACTAAAGAGCTGCCTTTCTCTCCCCGTTAAAGTGTTTTTGTTACCTGATTCGGTTTCTGTTTTAGCACATTGTCTGTCACAAAAAAATAAAAATGAAAAACGCTGCAAAGGAGGAGATCGGCTGAGTGGAGGAATGAGGATGAGATGATTTACTGCACGGCAGTTTTCGTATTCTTGGCTCCGTCCAAGTTAAAAGCTTAACCAGATAAAGGTGTACAGTAAATCTCAAAGCACAGCAGGAAAGGCAGCGCCGGCGCCCCCTGCAGGCAGACACATTCAGCATATAAAACAAAATATGGGTTAGCGGGACACCCCAGGACAGGACGATTACGTTAAAATAACTACCCTCTTTCTCTATGCCATGCTGATCTCGTTGAAAAACACACATCATTAGCTGAAAAGCCTCTGTAATTTGTCATAAAAGGTAACGGGCCAGCCGATATGGAATGCATGGACCTTAGTTTTTCCCTAGCATTAGATCTTGGGATTCCCAGAAAAAATTCGCTGGTACTTGTGACTAGTGACAAGGTGTATTGCAACAGCAATAAAGGGTTTCGCCATACCATACCAAAATCTGCTGCAGTACCACTCTTTAGGTATCTATCACTCTTTAGGTATCGATCACTCTTTAGGTATCGATCACTCTTTAGCTATCACGTTAACATGGAAGCTACCAGCTTTACTACTGCAGCAATAGGAAGGAAGATCACATCAAATGTCAGTCTCCTGCTAATGAGTTTCAAAAGGAGCTCTAGCATAATAATAATAATAATAATAATAATAATAATAATAATAATAATAATAATTATTATTATTATTATTATTATTATTATTATTATTATTATGTGCCCTGTTGTGCTGTTGGCACCCAGTGCTGGGTTGTTCCCTGCCTTGCACCCATATGCTCTGGACCCTCCACGACCCTGAATAGGACAAGTGGTTTCAGAAAATGAATGAATTATTATTATTATTATTATTATTATTATTATTATTAGTAGTAGTAGTAGTAGTAGTATTGTTGTTGCTGTTGTAGCTAATATAATTATAATAATAATGGTAATATTCCAGCCAACCTACTTCCCTATCTGTTTATCCAGTACAGGATGGCAACGAGCCTGGATTTCTCATATATCACTCTCTCCGTGCCCTACTGCACTGCTAGATGTATCTGTGTTCCAAATATATACTGACAGGGCTTGGATCAAAGGGCAAAAAGACATCAACAGGAAACAGGAGCACATGGCCCGTGAGGCACCGTCGTGTCAGTGCAGAATATAATTGTGTCAAATGCTTCTCTTGCGCTGGGTATCACTCCTGCCTTTAATGTCTGCTACTTTATGAGCAATAGTTTGACAGCAAAAAGTGATACATAACACCGTGCTGTGAAATACCTCAACAGTAACGCATGTTACTCAGTGAAAACCAATCAGAAACACACCAGGTAGGACATGGACATTACTCATTGTTATTACAGACAATTGTGCCTAGTGTATGTAAATATATGCTAATTTTAATAGTGAAATACTACGAATACCCAACAATAAAATCTGAAAGGCAAAATTCAACTGATATCATGTACATTAATTACTGACACACTTCAGGTCACATTTGACACCATAATCCACTCCTGTAATGATACTTCCATGACAGTTTTGTATTGACACTTACTGATACAGCAGATCCATAATCAAGCTTAGCAGTGACATATTGAAGCATACACATTCTCCCAGAGCCATAACAGCCCTGAACCTTAACATGCACTGACCACCTCTGTGTGTGTGTGTGTGTGTGTGTCTCCCTCTCTCTCTCTCTCTCTCTCTCTCTCTCTCCTCCCCCCTCTTCTCTGGATGTGGAATACTTCTCTTGTGTAATAATTACAGCCATCATATTATGTACACATTTTTATATACTTTTATTCAGTAATATTTCTATGTAGTATTTCCATAGTTACTGTGCAAACGATTGAATATTTGTTCTTCATAGTATTTAAAGGGGTAGCTGCTCTGCAATTTTATTATACATGGTATAATGATAATAAAAGGCTTCTAATCCTAATTATAAGATAATACTGTCACATTTTGAGAAAAGAAGGAGGTGCAGAGCAGGTGCCCAGAGAACAAAAACACTGTATTAGGCAAATAGAAGAGAAGGGAAAGAAACTGGACTGCGAGGGGTCAAAAAGGGAAGGCTAGGACTGGGATGGGCACAGGCAATGGGAAGACGCTCATTGGGAATGCCCGGACTGGGGATGACGAGACAAACAGGGACTTACATACAAAGAAAAACGAGGGGCAACAAGCAACAGGCATGAGTCATCAGGGCCACATGAGGGAAGAGACAGGAGGATCAGGCGGGCAGGACGTAACAAGTATCATCACTTGATCATAGTCAAGTTTAGAAGGAAATTCATTTTTTGCCCATAGCAAGGTGCTTTCAAGCATAGGAACTACTAGAGATGGAGAACAAAGGCAGCCAATGCAAGTTAATTAAAATGAGTTGCAGTCAGTTACTTGTGTGAAGTGGTGTCCATGCGTCATGAATCCTCAAGCAGATAGGGGGTGCAGATGAGCTGTTTTCGCTGATCTAAATGCAATTGGCCCTTGATCACTGCCACTCAAACAAAGCAGCTTCGGCACAGAAACATCATCCTGTCGCCTGGAGTGTTTTCAGCTCCAGAGCCGCACGGTATCTCCTGCGCAGGCTTCCTCCCAGACTGCCACACAAAAACCAACCCTAGTGGTTCCATCAAAACCGTCAAGATAAAGCAGAGAGTGGAGGGGCGGATGGCTGCGTTTCTTTGGAAACAGTGATCTCTAGCAGAACACAGAGCTTTGTGCAACCAGCCAATATCCAGAGGACCACGGTGGGCCTGTAACCTGATTTGACAGTAACAAGATAAGCTTGTTTCCAAGCACATTACCCACAATCCTAACTTAATGTATATTATACTTTCTCACTTGGTCAAAACAAAAAAAAACACATAAGTACGAGGGCATCTGTCCATTATCAACTAAAAATGAGCTTATCGCTAAACGCTTTGAAGCATAATGAAAGCCGAACTATCGAGAGTAAAAAGGTGCACGCCCTACCTTTGTGAAGATGTGCTGGATAATGACAGCGGCAGCCAGAAAGCGTCGATCACTGGCGATTAGCTGATCTTTGAGCCTGTGGCTGACATCCTGGCTGTGGTTCTTGTGCTGGTTACTCTCCCTGTTGACCAGGTCGAGGTGGCTGCCGTTCTGGGGATCCTTGTTGCAGGAGCTGGCTCTCAGCTTCCCCCGGTCCACTGAAAGGGAACAAGCATGCAACATGGAGACCACATTCAGCATTCAGCTCCCCCGCCGCCCTGCACCGGACCACTGGGGCACCTGCAGTGACTCTGGGCCCCAAGTCGTGGCTAAGCTACACTGCCGGTCCCACACACGCTAGCTCATACGCTAATGCAGCTAAGCTACGTAGTTCTTTGAGCCTGTAGCATGAGCAGTGAGAAGCATTATCCAGAACTCACTATGGAGCATTAGTATGAGTCACAGAGCAATTACAAGCCATCAGGCAGCTTCTCTTCCCCGGCACAAAATGGAGCCGTGTATGAGATTACACCCACCTCCAGACCCCCGTCCCTGTGGACATGACTGTCAGTGCATTCCACTTTTAGCTGAGCCGGGGCAGGTTTGATTTACAGCAGCTTTATAAATACGCAGAGAGGCCATGATACAGGCACTAATGTACTAATAAGCTCCACCAGCAGAGAAAGACTAGAGACACACAGTGGTTTACCTGGGGAGGGGGTGGGGGCAGGGGAGGGTACCAGGACTGGGAAAACAGCTTCAGCTGGGAGGGCTAACTGAAAAATGTGCTATAGGGAGGAGGTAGATGGAAACATGCCCCTTTTCAGCAACAGATGGGGCGCCATTGGGTCCAGGATAATCAAAGAGGAAATTTTCCAAATCTTAGTCAATTTTTTTGCTGGTTTTCAGATGACACCGCTAATGACCTAAAATCAGGCTTCCACATCATATGTTACAGTACTGGGAACCAAAGCTCACACAGTCCTTGTGTCACCCAATAAAGAATGTCCAGAATTCACTAAGTCCACTGAAATTTCCCCAAAACATATCCTGTTTACTAAGTGACTTTTGAAAGTTTGCTCTTTTACTGAGATGAACTATAGTCCAATATTAGCAAACAGCAATATATATATATACACTACTGAGAAGGTGCAGGTAGCATGTAACAATGCAAAAGTGTTGCAGTAAAGTTTTAAGCAAAGGAAGTTAAAAAGTTTCCTACATGGCAGTACATCCAATACAGGAGCTTAAGTCTCATTTTCAGGAGCTGAAAAATATACTAATTCTACTCCAGATGTAGCGAGTTTCCATGCTGCACACAGGTCATCGACTGTGAGGGCTACAGATTTGAAAATTAATGTTGTTCTGCAAACCTCACATCCCTGATTCTTAAAAAAGGCAAATGGAAAAGGGGTTAAGTCTGGAAAGGAACTGGCACCTCGCCTGTTCCACTCTACACCACAGAACTGCTTGCAAAGCCTGAAAGGGATTATGGGTAAAGAGTCAGGCGCCAGCAGTAGGAGGAGCATCTAGCAAGATCAAAAACATCAGAGGCATGAAACTGACACATTTGAATATTAAACATAAGCTGGAGTTGTAAGGCTTGCAAAATCCTTTAATTGGATTTTAAAGCCCTCACAATAATGATATTTTATAACAATATGCACTCACAGGAAATTCCGAAACACTATCTCCACAGAACACTTCAAATAATGAAATATTTCCATGGTTTATTTCAAGTTAAAATCTAGAGGTTAGGATTCCGGCCAGCATCAATATAGTTTAAATGTTTTAATTGCGGTCAAACTTAAAATGTATATTAAATGCAATAACATGTCTGAAAAAGATCGGAGAAAGGAAATCTTCCTTTCTTTCAAAATTCTTGCACTCAGTGGATACCATCCCCCCGAGAAACAACTACATTAAGCTCATCATGTAATGTAATGATCTTTGAGGAAGAAACATTAACCAGCAGCATTCTGGGAACTATTTGATCATTTAGCCACAAGCCAATAAGCATTAACTGGAGAGAAAAAACATCAGACCTCATGTGCATTAAACGGGATTTTCAGCATGTTGCTTTTATTAAACAGTATTATTTGCTTTTATAATCATATTTTATTTGATGTAAAATAAGTTGTCAAGCTGAATGCCTGAAATGTTACAGTACTGGAAGTATGGCTTTAAAGTATGATATTCTACACCATATGGAATAGCATACCCTAGCAACTAACAGCCTTGGGGAAAGGCCGCATGCATTCTTCAAGTGAACTATTGACTCGGAATTTAATAGAAGGAAATAGTAGGAATATATGCATTGGATTGAGCCAATGTTTGTATGGCAACCTTAATATAAACATAGATGGCTGTGATGTATGAAGGGAGCCTAAGTTTGGAAGAGGATATTTTTGGCTCTGCTTCAAAGTATACAGTGTCTCCATGCATGTCCATTGCAAAATTCCTAGAGCCATCGGCTTGGCATTTCATTGCAGTGCATTTTCAACATATGCATCTTGTTTTGTTTATTCGTCTTACTATTGGCTGATTAAAGTCAGAAATACAGATTATGTTAACAGGGTCAGATTCCTTTTAATATTCATATTTTTGTTTTATGTTTATTCAATCAAACTTAAAAAAATAAGTATATACATACATATACTTATCAGTGACATAGTAATAATACTTCAGAGCAAAGGTTATTGTCCTATTCAGGGTTGTGGGGGGGTCTGGAGCCTATCCCAGAGGCTATGGGCGCAAGGCAGGGAACAACCAAGGATGGGGCACCAACCCATCGCAGGGCACACACCATTTATTCACACACCATTTATTCACACACCATTCACTCACACACCATTTATTCACACACCCGTCACACACACAGCCACACCTATGGGCAATTTGGTAACTCCTATTCAATATTTATTATAATAACTGTATCATCATTATTATTATTAAGCATGTAGTGCAATGGACCCTTATTGTTATTATTATTATTATTATTATTGTCATTATTATTTTGCTTCCCCCATAGATCAAAATATTATTATTATTATCATCAATATTATTGTTGTTGAGAGAGAGAGTTGTTGATGTATATTTTAAACATATTTCTAAAGAGAGAAGTTGAAGGTTTTAACTACATCTGATAGTTTTCTCTGGCTCCCTCTGCTGACGAGATCATGCTTTGCATTTTATCAGTCTTGTACGGCAGCCCAGTTAGGTCAAAACATCAAAAAGTTATAGACGCTCAACACCAAGCGATGGTCAAGCGATGTGTGTCATATTTTGACAAATTGCATCCTCTGATATCACGAGGAGGCATTTCTGATACGGTTTGTAGTACATGTCCATAACCACTGGCCATAGCCACCTATCCTAGTCTTTCAGGGATGTCTAAAATGTGAGGATCACTCTGCAAAGGATGTCAGTCCACCGCAGAGTACACACACACACACAGAGGGAAACACTGGAAATTAAGAGACACCAATTCCGCTAACCACATTTTTAGACTGTGGGAGGAATCCTCTGAGAACATGCAAACTCGACACGTGGGACTGAAACCCCCCACCCATGTGTAGGGTTACTGCACTTCCCCGACTGCATCTCTATTAACAGAAAAATGATTCAGGGGTGACTCTGTCAAACTCTGCTGCAAAGAGTCAACTAAACACCCATACGGCAGGTCATTTACACGTTTACACATTATTAGACACAATTACAACGCCACTTTGTACATTTGATGCTATAAAAAGGGGGAAAAGCAGCATTTAGTTCAGTGACGTTTAACCCTGCTAGTGACACGACTCTGTAAATGCTGAGTATTATTCCTGTTGATCTCTTGGAATTCACACTGGATATCAATAAAGTTTAACTGTCTATCTAGCTTAACTGCCTTGGGCTCTAACTTCAGCTATAAACCAAATTAACTGTATAATGTTGAATTTACCCCATTCTGGTTGTGACTAATTCACAGGGAAAAGCAACTTTCATTTGATTAATCATGGCGACTCATTTTTATGTGGACACCTGCTACGATTAGCCTGGCAAACTACGTATGGTTGAAATGTGGTCCTATAAATCTCCGCTGAGTTCCAAAACCCTTTCTGGATTTGACACCAAGTGTTCAGCGGGTTTAATGTGCAGGTGCGTTTCACGCTGTGCTGCTCGCAGGAATCATGCTGACTGGTTTTTCGCGATAAAGCAACAAACAGGCCCAGATGGCGCAGGCTGACGGCGCCGCCAGGACAGCCTACCGAAGCCGCCATCACAATGGGGCTCGTCATTCAGCTGGGGTCAGTATGGATTATCCATCACAATGCGGCTTGTCATTCAGGCTGGCACTCCCCAGAAGGCTCACCACAATGGGGTCTGTCTGTAAGGCCAACTAGAGATGGTAAGTGATTCTTTAGGTGTGAAATCATCCGAAGTGACATTTCCAAAGACTCGCAGTAACCCCTGCGATTTCCTCCACGCACCCACACACAGGCATATTAGAATGCTGAGGCATACGCACGCATTCACACGTGTGCATACGAAAGCGGGCATTTCCCATAGCTGTTCATCCAGCGCAGGGTTGCAGTGATATACTGTACAAAACGACACATAGGTCGACTGTGGGTTCAGAAAAACACATCCACTCACACACAACGGAGACACCAGCTGAATAACCGCTACTAATTATAAATCGTGTGACGTATTTACTCAATACCCAGTTTTTATGAATGGAATTGACTGAGTACTACTGCACAGGCACAGACTAGTTTGTGTTCGGCTTCTATTTTAGGACACTTTTGATACTCCAGTATTTATTTGCTGGTTTTTTGCTTCATAAATTTTATTCACCTGATTCAGTATAAAAATTTCCATTCAATTTGGATTATACACCTTATACTACTTTTGAAGCAGATTAAGATTAAATTCTTGTGGGATTTTAAGGGGGATTCAAATTAGGTAATTTCATACGCTTTTCATCTTATTCACTCCTGGAGGTTTTTAAAATAAAATGAGCTTTTTCTAGATTTCTAGATGGCTGCGGATTATTACTGGTTATTAGCCATTTCCAGTAACTGTTTCATAAATGCCAGCAAAATCAGAAAAAGTAACAATTTGTAGAGCAGATACATTTCGCTCTCCAAGGACCTCAGGGGTGCCCAGGATTTGCACGCATATTTTCTACATTGTGGTCCAGTGAGTGTTCGGGCTCTGCCGTCTGGGGGAATGTCCCTGCAGGGTGGGTGCCATGCTGGCTGATATAAAACTTAAAATGAGCTTGTAAAATATTCAAGCTTCCAGACGGCGAACAGATCCACAGAATGTGGGAATTTTGGAAGACGGAACTGAGGAATCTTGGTCCCCTTGGTGTACGTAATGGGTGGGAAAAAGAGCCACTTTTCTCTCTAACCAACAACAAACAAACTGGACACCCCATAGAAATCTTCCTTTTCTGAACCTACTTTACATAATTATCAACTGATGACAGTTAATCAGAGAGGCTTTTCCTCTGACACTGCCTCCCCAACTAAATCCCTCCCATGTCTTACAGAGCTAAACATGTTTTGTCAGTATTTTATTCTATTTTGCAAACCATTCAATCAAACCATCACCTGCAAAGTTCTCTGAAAAAATCCAGATAAAAAAACTATGTACATGACACCCACAATAAAAGGATTTCTTTTAAAACCTCACGAAGTAAAATACAGCAAAAATATTAAATACAGCGATCCAAAGCGGAATATGGGTCTTCTACTGCTTTAAATTATTCAGAATTTATATGAGTTGTCTCTATGGAGCTGCTGAATAATTCAAACAGCTCCGAGAGGGATGAACGGATTGCTTGTCTGCTCAGATAAGGATGCAGAAGATGACCAACGAGCAGACTGGAAACGATTTCTTTTTGATACACTATTTCCACACTAAATGTTGACTTGAATGCATGTATAGGCACTATGCCATGACACCTGCATTCCAAGCGAGCACAGAAGATCAGTAATGGGCCAATAACGTCATTTAATTTATAATGTAGACATTGAAAGTTCGTGTTACTCTAAAATGAGACCCCAGTAAAGTATGCATACTTGTAACATGTTTGTGGTGTTGCACAAATTCAAGTTCCCCATTATGATTGCTGAAGAAGACACACTAACTCCATTACCCAATTTGTATATTTCACATTATATATATTCCTTCTCGATTTTATAGCTTGTTATGATTTGTGGATTTTTTGTTACTCATTCAAATCAAATGAATCAAAATGAACCCAACAGTTAATTCAGTTGTGCTATACTGTTACATTCTGACTGCATACTGTCATGTGAACATGGAAACATACTTTCGTAAATGCTTGTAATGAAAAAAAAGTTCAGTGAGAGAACGTTTAATGCTCAGGTAATGTATAATGTGTACACAGATATAGGAGTGGGTAGCCAAAGACTGAATCCTTAAGTAACCTACATTTCCTGCTTTATGTGCATATGTAACCAGGCTGCCAAATTTAGAAGCAAGAACATACCATCACCATGAAGCATGAAAGGTGAGGAAGACACTCCAAAGAAGGATAGAAGCCTCATATAATCATTCCTGTTTTGACATACACACAGTCTGTATTGTGCTCCTAGCTGTTTTCCATACATCTTACTGAAAATATTAAATCAGGACTTTGGTGAAGAGGAAGCACCTGAAGTATGCGGTGGAGCATTACACCGACAGACACAGACAGACAGAGAGACGGGCACCTATATCTGGAACATGGAAAGACACCGTGCTGATCACACGCATGTACACGCACATCCAGACATACAGCACAGACATGTAAATACACAGACACGCCTGGGTCACAAAATGACAGCTGATCATATAAACATGCACACGCAAACACATATCCAGACACACCCAGACACACACACACACACACACAAACACACACATGCCAACAGCACACAGCAAGACAGCCCTGAACAGACATTTATGAAGATGCTGGCATGCAG
>JAODLD010000016.1:12919249-12931666 GCA_026781065.1 Mormyrops boulengeri
ACCACAATACAGGTAGATGCTTGGTTTGTTGGATTTGTTGCGTTCTTCCTGTATTAAGGGTGCTTTTCCAACTGAATAGGTTGAGAATAAATTCTCTGTCAGTTTTGCAGTGATGGGTCACATGTGTGCTATAATTCAGGTAAGCCGGACCATGGCCGGGCCGGACCAGGAAGAATGGAAGCTTATCTGGCTGTAGGTGCTGCATGCATCATCGACCAAAAAGGTCAAGCTTTTATGCCATGATTCAACATAGCTAACTTTCACATACAAAATAGAACTAGCATAGAACCAAAACTTTTACAAGTACGAGAAACAAACTCAAAAAGGCCTATATCAGCTGTCGGGAATTTTTGCATTTAAATGACAGACCGAACTAGTGTATTGGGCTGAGCTCATTGCTTATTTTATGGCTGCTTAAAAGCGATCCGGAGCCAAAACAGCAGGTGCTCAGGACAGGACTCATGTACCCTATAGATCGGATATTTGACTACTATATATTTTGTTAAAATAGGCCAACTATATCCACTGCTAGCATTGACATAAGAACCAATCCATCTATTCATCCAGCCACCCATCCATCTGAGTGAATATCCAAAATACACCAAAACACATGAAAAATACAAAATATTTCAGGATATGTACCTTTTTTTCCTCGTGATACTGTACACCCTCTAGTGGTGCAACGAGGATCTGCGGCACAACAAGAAATCAGATATATGTAGGATTCAGGAATTGGGCAAGTCAGCAAACAGGGAATATCACTTTCATTACTAGCCAAAAGAGTGAATTATCCCACTTACACCCATCTGATTGGTACACCAGAATGCTACTATCCCCCCAGTGAAATGCACAAAGAGTCGCACTTACTGGTCATATGCTAACTGAAGCAATGCTAACTGGTCTTTGCAGTTTCTTCCCTCTCAGACAGGACAGATTTCTTTCAGTTGTCAAAGACAGTGATCAAACACCTTTGTATACAGCGTATTTTCCACAGGAAAATTAAACACCCTTTATGAATGGACAGATCATGAATCCACACTAATCTGACAGGGTCTGATGAAATATGCACTGAATCACTGAGGCTGGATTGACAGGAAGTATTTCTTGGAAAAAAGACCACACTTTAACAGTTTGTAGGTATCTTTGAGTGTCCACATTCAAAAGTGGTATATTCGCCATAGCAGGCAATACAGTGACAACAGAATTGATAAATAAGCAATCAATTCCAGTCAAAGCAGCTCTTGTTAATGAACCGATTCATTGACTTTAAATGAATACTTTGGGACGCACTGAAGCCTGGTTTAGCTCTGATTAGTATTCTGCTTTATCTGAGACCTCGAGGGGGCAATGTCTCTGTACTTTATTATTCTGGTCTAGGGCTAGGCTACTTCAGAAGGTGGAGAAGAGTTCGCCAGTATCCAGACCCCTTAAACAATAAATGTTCCTCTGTCTCTTAGTCCTTTCTCCTTGCTAATGTTTACCAAGAGGGACCCACTCCTCTGGATTTAAAAAAAAATTAAAACTGCTGATTTATTCAATTATTTTGCAGTCACCACTGACAAGATTAAAATTGCAGGAGGTTTTAATATCCATGTAGGAAATACAAATGATAATCTTTCTTTAGAATATATCAAACCCGATCATAATCTTACTCAGGATATTGGCTTATCCGCATGTTCTGAATCTTTGTATTTTCTAACATAACTATGTTCCAGCCGACTGCTTTCAACTGCAGTGAAACTGCAAATGACTCTGCCTGTGAAAAGGGAATAAAACATACAGTAGTGGCATTTTAGCTCAATCAAAGTACTTACAGTTCAGGTGTCTGATGCCTTTTTCTTGAACATTAAAGTCCTTTCTCTGAATAATGTTTCTTCGAGTACAGCACTGGTGGAGCTAAATAATTAATATGCTGTTCCTTTAAGGTTAGTCAAGCGAGAGTCATCAGGATGCTGTTAGACATGCCAGAAGGACCTATGATCGATTTGCTAAATGTGAGAAGCAAAAAAAGCTACAAGTAAGACTAACCTATATTATGAAAGTCACATTACCAGTTCTTCATCCAAGCTGATTGAAGCAGTTGACTCTCTTTAGGTTCAACGACTTTCTGTAGGGTATAGAGCAGAATTGTGGCGTACAGAAGCTTATACCTACCAGCGTAATAGTTCTACAGACAAGGCGGTAGCTATTACACTGTGTCACTGTCTAAATGTTAAAAGATTTAGTCACTTTATTGACAAGTATGTATAATTTTGAGTTTCCAAGCTGTTGTATGCCAAGATAAATACACACACACTCAAACACAAAAATATAAAGTACTGTGGATAAGTCTTTGGCAGCCAGAAAATTACGTTTCAGTGATCTCCGTGTTGCTGTTATAATATTATGTCTGTCAAAGTTTGTTAAACCTCTGCTAAAGTCACCCCTCTACTTGCAGCTGCCCAATACACCCGTGTACTTTTGGCTAGACCATTAGCAGACCATGTTTGACTACTAAATACCCCATCAGGTTATTTAAGGTTCACCATTGCCCGTTCAGGTGGGTAGTGGTGGCTTAATGGTTAGGGACATGCACTTGTAATTGAAATATTTCAGGTTTGAATCCCCAACCAGCAAGGCACCACTGAGGTACCCTGAGCGAGGTACTGCTCCCCAGGCGCTGACTTAGCTGCCCTTTGCTATCTCACATATGGGTTAAATGCAGAGAGCACATTTCGTTGTTGTGCACTGTGGTGTGTCAACAATGACAATTAATCACAGAATTCTAAATAAGTTAATTAAGAGAGCTACTGCTGAAATTTATGGAATGGCTGGGGTGCCCCTGAGGAGAGGTTTGGTACCAACCTTTCAATAAGATATCAGAAACTTTTTGGAGAACAGAAGAAATTCTTGCTAGTTTTTATTGTGTTACAATTTGCATACATTCCATTGTAAAATTGTATTGTATTTTTTAGCAAATGTATACTTACTACCAAGGCAAACAGCTTTCTGTGATTGCCTAAGACGTCTGCACAGACTTTTGTCATTGATACTGGCACACTGCGTCTCCTGCACCACAGAGAACCTCTGGTTGTCACTCATTGCGTCCACACAGAAATTTCCCAATGGCCAGGTCTCCAAAGCCATTAGTAAGTACAATTCACAGCATTCTGGCAGATTAGTGAAACCAGTTAGTGGAGCTGGATCCACTTATCTCTCAAAACTAGAGCAGTCCCAGCAGGAATGCCCTCTCAGCCTGCCCCCTTGCCATCCTGAATGCTTCCCTGCCCCTTACCCAGCTCCACCTCTTGGCAAGCACCCCCACCCGCCTGCCCCCGATGCACTAGGCCTTTCTCATCATTGGCTCTGCTGTTACAAATTAAGGTCAGAGATATAACAAAATGACAGAAAGATATAAGTCTTCTACTGCAAGCAGAAGATGCATGTTTCAAACGTCTCTCCGGTTTTATAAATACTGCTGAGTTCTGATTGTTGGCTCACAGTCCAAAAACTTGCAGTTAGGTGAATTGGTGCCTCTGAATTGTCTGTAGTAAGTCATCATGTGTGACGGACTGGAATATCTTACAAGGACCCCCCTGCTTCTCACCTTTTGCTTGTTATATGTCAACCACTTTGGTACTGTGACACCCTTGGTAAAAATGACCAAAGAAAGCTATTTTTAAAATTGCATCTACGTTGATTTTCGGAGCTCAACAAGTAGAGTTTTGCATTAACAATGCAAAGGTCATGGGTTCAAATCCCAGCAAGCAGAGAAATTGTAACCCCTCTACTGTAATTCACTTTAGATCAAAGTTTCAGAGAAATACATACCTGCCAACACTTCTGTTTTCCCCTGGGTTTCTCCTGTATTTCTAGGCCACATCCGCAGTGGCGCTGTGGCAATCAGTTTCGGTAGGCATGTGCCTACCTGATATTTTGTAAAAATGTAACATATAAATTAATCATTCTGTTGACCAATAACGAGCTTGCATTGACTGTGAATAACACGTCATTAAACTTACAGTAAACTTGCAGTCAGAGTAACCTGGCCAATGAGGGAGCTTCCTCTGTCAGATCACATCTCTTAATCCCCTCCCCCATCCCACATCATTCCTGACTTCTCTTGATACCTCTACACATCATCCAGCTGTCACGTCATGACATTCACAACTCACACCTCAGCTGCACTAAACAAGGTTAGCTATCTTTAGCTGTTTACAATTGCTAGTCAAGTAAATCTGCAACTGCAAGTGTAAGAAGGGAACTGAATAGCTTCAGTGTCGTTGTCCCGCGGACTTACGCTGCATAAGTCTAAAACTGTCAAAATGTATCACACACATGTCTGCTTGGGTAGCCATGTAATCGATATGCTAGCATGGACATACTGTGCAGCTGCATTATGGACTTATGTTAATGTTAGTTAGCTAACGTTAGCTAACAAGGTCGATGGCACAACAGCTCACTTTGTAGTTTTGCCAGTACAAACTACGCTGTCCTTTTCCATCTCCGTGTCACTTATTTTGAACACAACCACCGAATTATTTTCTGGCATGACATGAACTGTTTAGCCATCTAGCTAAATGTAACACTGCTACTGCTTGCGTCATTTAACTATTACATATGTATAACAGTTACATAAAGCTATTGGCGTGTGTGTATTTTTTATGTCTTGTGCGTGGTTCTGAAATGGTGCCCACCCCCAAATTTGCTTTGCACGACTACCCTTGCATCTCCCAATGCCCACTCATTTTGTCATTTCTCCTGGGAAAATCCAGTAATTTGCATGAACTTTATTATGGAAAAATTGTCATACATGGTTCATAAGTTTTGTATGTTTGTCTGACCCAAGTTGCCAGATCATCTGTGAAACACAATCGAGACACACAATCCACACACTGCATACAATTTCATGCCATCCGTTACTGCAACTTGGCAACCCACTACCCAATTCAACGGGTATGCAAAGGCTTGCACCAGTGTTTCTTGTACTGTGTTACTATGATAAATTGATGTTGATGTCATAACATAAATGGAAAATCCTAATTTATTTCTTGATTTATTTTCTGGGTGGTACACTGGTTAGTACTATTGCCTGACACCTCCGGGCCCTGGGTTTGAGTTTCTGCCAAGGCCCCGTGTGTGGAGCTTGCATGGTCTCCCTGTGTTGTTATGGGGTTTCTCCTCAAAACTCTGGTTTCCCCCCACAGTCCAAAAACATGCTGAGGCTAAATGCAGTTACCAAATTGCCTGTAGGTGTGAGTCTGCCCTGCGATGGGTTGGCGCCTCATCCTGGGTTGTTCCCTGCCCTGCGCCGGTACCCTGTGGGATTGGCCCCAACCCTGAACAGGATAAGCGGTTACAGAAAACAAATGGATGTTTACTCACTTAATTAAATACTTGTTTACTTGTTTATCCATGCAATTCCCACCCCCACATTTTGAAACCTAAACGTTGGCAGGTATGAAATTCTATCCTAGCAGTTTGCATGTTCAACCTTTGACCCTGTCGATTTCTTTCAGAAACTCCAGTTACCAGTTACTGCCCAAAAACCTGCAGGTATGTGTACTGGCTGGAATATCTTCAGGGACTCTCCTGCTTCTCACCTTATGCTTCCGGAAAAAAGTCCCGCAGTTGCCCTTGTACTGTAGAAGAAGTAAAAAAAAGAGAAAAAAATAGATGATTACTTCTTGTTTTATGCCAGCCACTTTGGTACTGACCTCTGTTTTATGTTTAAGCAATTAGTTTGAGGTGTGGTGCAGGTTTGGGACGAAGGTTTGAGTCTCCACCCTGATTCTATGCGTGTGGAGTTTGCATGTTGTCCCTATGTCATTGTGGGGTTTCCTCTGGGTTCTCCGATTTCCCCCCACAGTCCAAAAACATGCTAAGGTGACTTACAGTTACCAAATTGCCCGTAGGTGTGAATGGTTTGAGTGCCACATGATGATTTGGCGCCTCATCCTGGGTTGTTCCCGGTCTCATGTCTGTAATTTGTGGGATAGGTTCCAGACCCCCTAAAATGTGAACAGGACTAGCGGGTACAGAAAATAGATGGCTTTTCATCTCAACATCACAGACAAGTCTTGACAAAATCTTTTTCTGTGAATCACACACACATACTCTGCTGATCTGGTTGTTTTTGTTACATTCTGCATTGTAAGCAGGGTGTGCAATATGCAAAACTTTGTCTGACACACCTTCTAATGCTTCATAAGAAATTAATTTCACGGATATGAATAATGAATGGACCGAGTTCCGCGGGCTCGAGTTAAAAAAGAAGCAGCTCCAGTGTCCACTAGAGGGCAGCTTTGCACAGGGACGCGGGACACGCACTGTTATGCAGGTGGCCGAGTCATCCATCTGGTGATTATGCCCATCTCCCTGTGAGGGGACAGCGGCTTGGGGAATAAGCACCAATAAATCTGGGGGTTAATAATGCATTCATCACATAAACATGCCCCATAAACACTGCTTGGTTCATTTATCTTTCCCCGTGCCATTATCGATCCCCAAAGGCACACTCCTGAGAGGAAAAGGAAAAAGAAGGAAGCAACTTTAAAATGCATTTTATCCAACAGGACAGGAGAGTCGTAATTTAAGTCACGGTCTCCTTACTGACAAGTGGAGGCAAAACCTTGGTATCGGACAGGCGCTCGTGTACAGAAGCGCAACTTCAAAGCTCACTAAAGATCACCACCAAAATACGTCATTGTAGGAATTGGCCACTTAATTAATTGCAAGGATGGACCGCAAACTTTACAAGTCACATGACAGGCAGAGTGCAGCCCGAAAGCAGGAGCGCTTGGTCCCTATAGTGTCCTCCATCTGTACATCACTTTAGTGTTACACAAGGGCTGTGGGCTGGTCGTGGCCTGTTTGCCTGCGTTTCTTTTCTCGCAAGCTTATAAGCGACATTTATTGGTTGCAAATAGAACGAATCTCACATGGACCTCTGCCACGCCAAGCCCACACTTACCTAAAGGACAGACAGATACACACCTACACGCATTCTTATTTCAGAAGGCTGGAATAAATATTTAAGTGTTTTTAATTTTTTTTTGCTAAGTTTTACTTACAATCAAACGGCGCCTCCTTTGTTATTGGCAGCTGTACAGGTTTTATCACACGTTCCCTCATGTTAGAGATACATTTCACGGGCGCGATGCTTCTCTGAAATGGAGCCGAGGCTCCCGAAGGAGGCTTGTCAGGGCGGCATGCAGCAATTTGTTCTCCGGTGTTAGCTGCATAACAGAGAAGCCTCAGAGCGCCCCCTCTGTTCTCACTGTCCCCGAAACCTTTGCTAAACATCCATGTGCTCATCCCACTCTCATTGCATAATGCATCGGATAAGAATATAAGTTTCTCTCAGACAGACATGCAACATAGTATTTTTAGAATTGAAATAAAGTTTAGACTGAAAGCCAGCGCATCGGACATCGCCACTTCACATATGGAATAATTCGTACTTAATTACTGTGAATATTTCTTTAAGTGTGTGATGAATATACAAATATATGCACGTGTATTGTTATTCTGAAGCAGTCAGGGCTTCTGGTGACTCCCCATTTGTATTGGTGTCATTATCACTGTCACCTTCCTATTCACAGGAAAACTGCGCTATCAGAGGGAAACACGGTAATTGCGCGGAACTGTCACCGCGGCTGAATTAAAGCGCCTCTCGAATTCGTCCGGGGAAAGTGACTCGGGCGAGATCTGTTAATAAGAGCGCAATGACGGTGGGAAGGCCAGGCTTTATGTGCGGTAAGCGGACCGCCTCGTTTGCCTCGCTAATTATGAAAATTAATAGGATATATGACATCTTGATGCGCTGTGCTGACTAATTTCCATCTCACACACATTTCATTCCATTTAGATGTACTGCCTCCATATGATGTTTGACCAAGAGTCAAATGCTTCATTAATGAATTCCCTTTAGGGAAATCATCCATTTATCTATCCATTTCAGACCTGGTCAGGGTCACAGGGGGGTCTGGAGCCCATCCCAAGCAGCACAGGGCTGGGGTACACCCTGGACAGGATGCCAGTCCATCACAGGACACATACACTCACAACCTATGGGCGACTCAGACGCATGTTTATGGATGGAAGGAAGAAACCCAGGCAACAGACAGTAGAGGTGAGCTTCAAACCCTCAACCCAGGAGCAGTGAGACATCTATACTAACCAATAAGTCACCACGTTACCCATAATGAAGATAACAAAGTCTGCCGACATCTGATACTAAATCTAACCATACATTATATTGTTAGGTGTGTAACAAGTTCAAAATGGGTTTAAATGTCGTAAAAATGTGATGATTTCTTCTAAAGCTGCATTGTAGCATTTCAAATTTGGTTTAGCCAGATCAATATTTCAGTGGAAGCTGTGTGTTGTTTGAAAGAGGCAGATAATGAACTCTTACATCAAGTGCCTTTTGATATGAGATACTCAGTCACTTTTGGAGGTGAGGGGTTAAAATCATGGCAATAGACAAAAGGCTGCCTGGTCTTCATTTAGATCACCTTTCAGAGTATCGATTTTACATTAATCCAATGACCTTTCTGAGGCTTGGAATCATTAGCTTTATTTTATTGTAGAACAATTAATCAAACAGTTAAATGTAGCAGGAAAAACACGGATCAGGAAATGCAAAAGCAATCATTAAAAGTTTAAATGCTCCATCGATAGATATTTTATGTGTTCCCCAATCATACTGAATATAATTCTCATTATAAGCAAATTCACTGAGTGTAATATTTTAATCTTCATTTGAAGATACTTCATTTTTTTATTGCTGGGAATAAAAGGTCACATATGGGTGTTTGCCTGTGATGTGGATTTTGCAGTTTATTCAAGCTGAACAAATATGCAAATGACACACTTGGAGCATATGGCCATCCTGTTCCTGGTGACCTGTTGTTTAATCAAGAAGCACAGGGCACAAGAATGTGTACTGGCTGGGCCATATCCACACCCACACACACACACACAAATTAGGTATCTGTGTTTTTATGGGGACTCTCTGTTCATTTCTATAGGCATAACCCTAATCCCAGTTATGACAACCTGAATTCCTACCCAGTGTTAAACCTAACCATAAATAACCATGCATAACACAAAACCTTTGCATTCACAAATTTTTATAAAATTGAGGTTATCTTTGTGGGTACCGAAAAAATGTCCCCACAAGGTAAAAGATTACAGGCTTTTATCACATTGCAGGGAAATCTGGTCACCATAATGTAATGATTACAAAAATGCACAGGCATCACACACTTAAAACAGTTGAATACTCATCACTAAAATGCCATTTTCCTTTGGGACAAAACCTATACAGAATTATACACAAAACATAACTGTCCTCAAGATATTTTGGTCTACACCCTTCTAGTACTGTACAGTATTCCTGAGAATGCCAAGTGTCAACATGAAAATATGCTATAATATAATGCAAAACAAAGAAACAACCAGCATTTAATTTGATATCAAAAACATCATTTGATTTTTATGTCATGAGCGTGTAATGCATTGCTCTATTGATTATTCTAAGCCACGGGTCACCTACATGGATGGATAAGATCTCTAGAGTCAATGTTATTGAAGCTACATCTCTTTGATACAGTGAATAACCAGCTTACATTCAGAATTCTAATTCACTTAAGGAAACCTCCCCTACCGTCTCAGTTCAAGGTTGAGTGGCCAATATATTTGACATTTTCTCTAATCAAATCAAGTTTCAATTTAATCATGTGTATTTGTGTATAGAGAAATTAGTGTTATTGCTTGCCAGTTACACACACACACAAAAACTATAGTGAACACGGTGAATGTGAGGATTAATGCATTACTACAGCTCAGCTAACAGACACCGTGGTCATGCTTTAGTGGCACTGTGTTATTTCAGTGTAATTTCACACATTTTAGCAAAACAAAAGCTGTAGGGGACTGCAGTACAGAGGAAAAGTGACACAATCCTTGCAATGGTTTCCTTTTTTTATTAAAACCAGTAAATCAACAAATGCATATCGAACATGCAGCCACTTGTCATGGGGAACTTGGAGGCTGTCCTGGAGCACAAGGCTGGGGATGCACTGGACAGGAAGCCAGTCCAATACAGGGCAGATACACACATGTCCTCTGGGCAAATTAGAGGCAGCAATTTACATAAGTGCATATTTTTGGGCTGTGGAAAAATTTGGGAGAACATACTGAGAGCAGGAATGGGATTCAAGTGCTGAGCTTCAACTCAGTGAACGGTAATACTTTGCTTGAGGGGGTACAAATACTACTTAGTAGTAACTGAGTTACTACTGAAGTACACACGAAATGTAGCTACTTGATAAAAACATTTGTCACATTCATTAATGATTAACAAACTTGTGTTATTCATGACGTATTCCTACAGTAGTTCATAAAGATTTACAGAATTAACAGATGTAGTAAGTAATATATTAACTCCTTGGGATTCATTAATGATGAATGTACCTGAGATTAGTATGTAACTAAGACTTAGTTTGTCATTAATTAATATAAGTAAGAGCATAATGCTATATTATTTGCGCCCCCTCAAACGTTACCCAGTGAACATAACCAGTAAACTTTACCCTCTCTCTGTGTCTTGTGTGAACATGTCACTGCGCTGAATCTACAGTTAGCACTGTCTATAGCTTCAAAGGCCTAGTGTCGCCTGCCTAGATCTGTTTTCCAGTGCTGTTTTCTTCCACCTTTTTGTCAGTGGGGAATTAAAAAACTTTCCAGTGACAACAATAACGATAAAAACAAACTGCTTGCTCTTCACATCTTTCATTGTTGTTAATTAGCCAAAAACTGTGGAGGTTAGTGGCTCCAAAAATCAAAAATATGTCACTCCCTTTACATGCCTAACAGAAAAGTTCAACCTTCAAACAATATTTATTGTGATAAGGTTAAACTCCTATTAATTAAAGTTTTGATTTAATGTACCTTTAAGCTATGCTCCTTTAGTGTCTAAGACAGAAGAGCATGTCTTCAAAACTAATAATTAAGTCGGGATCAAAGCTAGCAAGATTTTTTCAGCTTTTAATCAGTTATCGGAATGGTATAGGCACAACACAGCAAGAGATTACGTCTTTTTTATCTATTTCTAAACTGGTCCTTTTTACCATTCAAGGAATGTCTGGATGATAAGAAATAACAAACGAGAGAAAAAGAGACGTTTGCTAATGAATGCCTGCGGATACTGCTCTATATACGCGCTTTTGTGACAATACGCAGCTAACATCAGATACGGCACCAGCTCCGTTGTGATCAAACATAAACTGCAGTGAAATTTTGGGTGGGGCCTTGGCAGGCATGGGATAGCAGGAAGTACCCATGAAGCGGCTGGTGGGTGCGTCTCGCTGCCAAATTCACTGAGTCTCCTAATGACTGCCATGCACCCAGCCAATACACAGAAACGGAAAAAGGACTATTACATAAAGCAAGAGATGGTGGTAAGTAAATATCCTGACAAAAAACTTATATAAGGAATATATAAAAATATAGATGGGAACACTGGGGTGGTGCAGTGGTTAGCACTGTTGCTTCACACCTATGAGATTCAAGGTTCAAGCCTTTGCCTGGGTTCCTTGTGTGTGGAGTTTGCATGTTCTTCCCGTGTCATCGTGGGGTTTCCTCTGGGTACTCCAATTTTCCCCCACAGTCCAAAGACATGCTGAGGTTAACTGGAGTTGCCAAATTACCTGTAGGTGTGCATGTGTAAGTGAATCGTGTGTGCGTGTGCCCTGCGATGGGTTGGCACCCCATCTTAGGTTGTCCCCCTCCTTGTGCCCATAGGCTCCAGGATAGGCTCTGGACCCCCAGTGACCCTGTATAGGAGAAGCAGTTTCAGGAAAGGAATGGAATGAATGAGTAGAAGGGAAAAATATGCATATTTGTATTATAGTTAGCTATAAGTGTTTGGTGTATGATATACACAGAAAAAACACTGCACATTCATAATGATAAGACTTTTATACTGGATGATGAATGTACAAAGTTAAAGCTAATTAATACTTTCTTCAGCTCCTTAAGTCCAACGGATAACAATTTACCAAATAGAATGTACTAAAAGTCACGTCACCATTACTGTCTAACATCATTCCATTTCCCATAGCTGCTATACAACCAGTTCATCACAGAACAAAAGTGCGGTGCGGCGTCAGCAGTGATGCGGTCGCTGCATCAGTCTGTCATGGCGAAGAAAGAGCTGAGCCAAGAGGCAAAGCTCTCGATTTACCAGTCGATCTACGTTCCTACCCTTACCTACAGTATGGTCATGAGCTGTGAGTGGTGACCGAAGGATCGTGAGTACAAGCGGCCGAAATGAGTTTCCTCTGCATGGTGTCTGGGCTCTCCCTTAGAGATAGGGTGAGGAGCTCGGTCATTCGGGAGGGACTCAGAGTAGAGCCGCTGCTCCTCCAC
>JAODLD010000016.1:12945523-12962963 GCA_026781065.1 Mormyrops boulengeri
CCCCCCCCCCCCCCCCCCCCCCCCCCCCCCCCCCCCCCCCCCCCACCAGAGGACAGGGGAAGTATGGAGGAGTGAAAGGAAAAGGGACCCCGAAGAGGAGAGCATGATGGAGGGTGAGGGATGGAGACAAAAGTCAAAATAGGTGAAGGGTTTAGCTGGGGCCACTGGAATGACTGCTGGTGATGTTTTTGCCAAAGCCGTGAAATCAAGGCCTCTTTGTCCATACTCCGCGTCTACATCAGCATGATGATAGCAGCTGAATTGTATTAAATTATGCATATTACCCGCCCCCCCCAATAATAGGTTTGACAAAAAAAGCTGTTTTTTTTTAATGATCACATTCAAAGGTCATTACCAAGCATTGGATTGTGAATGAATAATTTTACCAAGTCATTTTAGACGTAGCACTTCAATGTGATATTGGCCAGTGCGGAGACAAGTTGTCTGGATAAAAAAGAATGCACAGACGGTGTTCTCATTCAGAAAACCTGCTGAGTTCCAAAGGCTAAAAGATGATAAGATGGCTTCTGACTAGTTCTGGCGGTCCCTCAGGATGAACCACCTGTAATCACACAAGGCTGAACCTTAATCGCTTCCCACATTCCATGACAAAATAACTGTTCGCCACAAAGTACTTGCTTCAGTACCATTGATGTCTCTAAGCAGAAATAATGTAGAGATTATTCTTTGAACAAAAGAACACATACTGAACCATCAAACCCATTCTTATATTTTCATATACATAATTACATTCATAACATTAGTAATCCATAATAATTCCTTTGGTTGTAACAGGATTAGTAGTTATGTTTTCACTGTTTAGTGAAATTAATTAAGCATAAACCTGATGTAAGTGTTACCTAATTTAAGTAGATGACACATAAATAACTTTCCTGGAACTAGATATTGTGTCATATTTATAAATTATTATCATTATTATTATCAATAATAATTATAACAAGAATAATAATTTAATATTTAAAATAAACTACATTGAGCATTGAATGGTTTGTCAGACGCCTGCCATCCTTCAGTCATGTATATTAAACAGTTTTCAAGGATTTGACAGTTGTATCTTGAATAAGGATTTTTTCCCCCTCAAAACCGTAAGGGGAAAGAATCAAGAGAACCACGGGGCAATCTGTGATTTTGTTGAAGCATTAAATATTTCTCAATATTCCTATACTGCTTAAATAATATAACACAAACTCGTACCTCTACTAGTCGGGGTTGAAATACATTGTAATAGATTGCTTCTTTGTAATGTAGTCGTAGCAAAAAGGCCCATAAATCGGAAAAAAAACCCTTGATTTTGGCCAGTCGGTTTTACAAAGAGCGCATTATTTTGACACTAGGCTGTACCATGTGCAGTCTCCCAGAATACACTATACGGGGCGATCTCCATCCCTTCACATGTGAAGGTTGCGCTCTGCTGCCGTTGATGGCACAGAGCTCTGGAGCAGACACCCCCCCATGCCTCGACTTATCCGGGGGCATGTAGGCTTTTCAGTATGTTGTCATGATACACGTGGTCCACGGCAGCGATATAGCAGCGCTCGGCGTTTGCAGAGGGGGGGAGTAAAGCGAGTATGAAATCAAGCATGTTGTCTTTGCTGCGAGAAATGCAGGTCGGGAAAGACTGCCACGCTCTTGTTTTTCGGTATGCACTGTTTCCCCGATGCGTGCATTGCTGAAAATAAAGGAATAGACAACTGAGCGTCTAATCTGAGCGACTAACATGCCGAAAGGGACTGGTGGAGAGAGACTGGCGATTTAAAAGACGTTAACTGGTATCCGAACATGCAAAGCCGGTTCAGTAGTAAGTAATTTTGATTGTTGCATTCTGGCTTTGTGGTCTGTAAAGCTGTCTTGTCTTTCACAATGTATTATTTTTATAGTCGCCCTATTACATTATTTTATACAATTTACTAAAATTGTTATTTAAGGTACATATTCCGTCAATATTCATTTATTGATTGTTTATTTCCGTAATCGTTTTGCTCATCAAATATGAGTAGTGACTTTTACGTACAAATATATTTTAATTAAGTCTTAACTGTGACTTGTTTGGTTGTTTTTTCTCAACATAAGTGGAAATTAATAAATTATGTTAGGGTTTATTTTCTGTGTCCTTAGGTGAAAGTTTCCTAACAGTTCGTGGGGACGCTGTTATGATGGCCGGTTTAAGGATTCAGAAGACGCACCGCTTGCAAAGAACGAGCGCACATCGCCGCGTTTTCACGCCGAAGATCAGGCAGAAACGAATGCTGCAAATTGGCTTTTTATCCACGGTAGCCTTGATTTTCTTGCCTAACGTCGGTCTGTGGTCATTATACAAAGAAAAACAGCAGCTGAAGTCGCCGGAGACAGTCGAGCAGGTACAGGTAAGGCACCTCGGATGTTAACTTCTTATGAAGGTTGACAAAAGAGCTCGTTGAGTTTTTTTTTTTTTTTATCTTTTGCATTTTACTGGAGGATGTTTACGCAATAGGCGCGTGTTCATATCTCAGAATGTTACAGTATTACATTAATCCTCAATTAGCGGCTACACGAGTGACCGAAGGTCGCGCAAGTCCTCAGTCGTCCTATCTTACGTAATTGCTTTGGACAGTTATAGTTGGGAGGGGAAAAAAACAACTTTTTTGACGGGTTGAAGCATTGATTGAGATTTATTATTATTATTATTATAATTAATTAAAAATATTGCGCACTATTGCCCACTGTAACAACCACGTGTACCTCAAAGCAAGGTGGCGCGCCTGCTATGTTTTGCGATAATAGTCGTACTTTTTAACCTTCTTCTTTATACCAGGTAACAGATATTTTGTGGTGGACTTAAAGTGAAACATAATGAAAGTTAAGCTGAAATGGGCTTTATTTATTTTTATCTCTAAAATGGAATACATTATTGATCGCAGGAAAACGCCATGGAATCAGAATGAGGAATTGGCCGTGATATTGTGATACGGTTTCAACCCTGAATGTTGTCAAAAACTGCTTTAATAACAGAAATGAGAAACAACTGACAAATGCGGTTGTATTTTAGGGAATGCAGTCACTCAATATTCAAAACAGTATATGACGTATAGCAGGTATACATTTGATTAAAGTCTTCTGTTTCTAAGTTGTTTCTAATTTCTACTATCATTCAATTCTGTACATAGGTGCGCATTGCATGCAGTTCTGTGCAGAATTAAAGCGACATTTCATTTTGGGTGGTACTTATTTGGTCGTAAATGACTGTAAAGGTAAGGTCTTTGCCGCCAGCTAGTGTAAAAGCTTAGAGTTTGAAATTTGAATCACATCGTGCACAGTTTCATGGATGAGTAGATGAAGCAGAGGGGTGGGCTGCTTTCTGACTCTGCAGACTGTGTTAAAAGCTTTGCAGCAACAGCATAGCTACAAACCCAAATACACGGACCACTGAGACTTAAATGCTTAGCGTGAGTCAAAACTGGGAGCTTGGGCGCTTAATCTCTTAAAGCAAAATTTAAGGAATCCTTGGACTATTTTAAAGAGATATATGCTATCAACTTTTTATAAGAATAAAGCGTTTATTATCTCATGGAGTGTCTAGTGATATTGCTCACAAAAGCATGAAATCATTTGTAGGTGGTTCACCAATTTGTTTATATGCAGAAAAATATTCAATGGAAATGTATTAACTTAAAATTGAAGCTGCTCTAATGAGTGCCTTGTGTACTTAATTGTACTCATTTCCAAGTCCTTTTCTACTCTGGTTCACAAGCTATTCACTCATATATATAATAACTTAAAGTTTAGACCAGAGGTAGGCAGCCCTGATCCTGGAGTGCTGCTATCCAGCAAGTGATCCATCCTGCCTGGTCTCTGATGAACCACATCTGATCTCAGATAGATAGTAACTCACCAGGTAACATAGAAAACCCATTGGATACCAGCACTCCAGGACCAGGGTTGCCAACGCACAGATTATGTATAGAGGATTATACATCCAGAGCTGTAGAACATGCATTCAGAGGTGTAGAACATACATTCAGAGCTGTAGAACATACATCCAGAGGTGTAGAACAGACATCCAGAGGTGTAGAATATATATTCAGAGCTGTAGAACATACGTCCAGAGGTGTAGAACATACATTCAGATCTGTAGAACATACATCCAGAGCTGTAGAACATACATCCAGAGGTGTAGAACATACATTCAGAGCTGTAGAACATACATCCAGAGGTGTAGAACAGACATCCAGAGGTGTAAAATATACATTCAGAGCTGTATAACATACATCCAGAGATGGAGAACATACATCCAGAGGTGTAGAACAGACATCCAGAGGTGCAGAATATATATTCAGAGCTGTAAAACATACATCCAGAGGTGTAGAATATACATTCAGAGCTGTAGAACATACATCCAGAGGTGTAGAACATGCATTCAGATGTGTAGAACATGCATTCAGATCTGTAAAACAGACATCCAGAGGTGTAGAATATATATTCAGAGCTGTAGAACATACATCCAGAGGTGTAGAACATACATTCAGATCTGTAGAACATACATCCAGAGGTGTAGAACATACATTCAGATCTGTAGAACACACATCCAGGGGTGTAGAATATACATTCAGAGCTGTAGAGCATACATCCAGAGGTGTAGAACATACATTCAGAGCTACTCAATATATGTCAAGAGGTGTAGAACATACTTCTACAGATGTAGAAAATACATTCAGAGGTGTAAAATATACGTCCAGAGCTGGGACTGTATTCGATCCTGCCACCTTTCAGCCACCTTTCTGTGTACCTACTTGCTCAACATAACATTTTACACCAGACAAGCATCAGAAGAAATTTGCTCCACAATTGTGGAAAAGGAAAAAATATATCTCCGCAAGGCCGATGACAAGCTGCCAGGCTGCAGACGAAAAGAACCTGAAAAGTACTTATTTAACACAGCTTGTCCTCCATAATGCTCAGCCTACCAATGTCTTCCCATGTAGGTCTGTCTTCCCTGACTTTCACTTGGGTGACATTGCAGTATTTTTTCTGCGGTATAATTTAATTGCGTGCAGTTTTGGAATAATTTCTAGAGGGAGGTTTTTGTGGGGGAGTAGTTCTCTGAGTAATTAAAAAAAAACAATACAAAAAAAGATTATACTGCTCCAAAAATGAAGAATACTCTACAATTTAAGGTCTACTTTTTTCTAATAATGGGGTCCTTACCATGAAATCTCTCTGTCAGACTGCAGGTGTAAGTAATCCTTACCGCCCAAAGACGGATTGATCCATATTCAAATTAACTGATATCCAGGTGTAAGGAATACATTAGCATTATCAGGAAACTTCAGATTTTTCTGAATAATGACTCCATGAGCCAAAAGAAGTAATAGAAGAAAATCTTATTGCATTTTACTTGCCCATTTACTTAAATAGAGCCTGTAATATTTGGAATGATAGCTGTTCCCATAAAGGTCTTTTTGTCAGTGGTATAAAAGTAGAGGGTAAATAAGTCTGTTGTTTATGAGTTAAATGAATCTGCTGTTTTCAGATGAATCTTAAATTGATTTAATGGCTTGCATTTCTTCAAGGATAAAATTATACGCTGACCGATTAAACAATGTGTTTGGTTTTGCTGTGTGGTTTACCTGTCTGATATAGTCATCGTTCTTTCAAAAATGAAAGAAAATCTCAGTACCTAGCATTCAATCCATCAGCTGCCAGTCTGTATTTCTCCAATCGTGCAGACGGTACTTATCTTTAGGGATGTGCAATATTTTGTGAACCGAGTGATCATGCATAATAATCTTTGTTGTATATTTGCTAATTTTTGCAAGCATGATTTTTTTTTGAGGACGACACCATCTGTTTCCCTGAAGCAAATAGCTAGAAATCCAAATAACAAACTAGGTGGCCAGGGTCTGTAGTAGATATCAGCTAATAATGTCTGACAACTAACAGCCTGATGTTAAATTCAGCTTGCGTTCATTCCCTTGGCAACTGATGTATTGAGATATTATAATAAAATTCTACTTTATCTTATGATATTCTGGTTTATAATCCTCAGTTTACCACAAATCCTTGTGGCTCAAAGGAAAGAGTTGACTGGGAAATGACAAATTGCAGCTAAATGCCAAGTACTGGTCCTGATCCAGAACCTATGTTTATGGCTCATGAAAATGTACTCGAAAAATTTAATCAAAGTTAAAAATGAATACACTTTAAGTTTGCGACCAGTGGAGCAGTATAGTTTACTTGTTGCGAAGTCTTTTTTTATTTAAAGGAACAATTACTACTCAAAATTTTATTCAAGGAAAAAATGGGAATTTATTAAAATGCACAAAAGGGAGCATCATGGTTTATGAGGCATTTCAATTTAGAAAGTAAAAACAGGTGTGTATATAACAAAGTTAACAATTAAAAGAGGACATTGGGTTTCTGTTATGCTAATGATTAGCAGTTAACACATCAGCCCCAGTGTCTTGAATTGCGAAAATTTAAGAGAACGGTCTGCCTCACTATATGTTAACATGCTTCAAAATGGTTCTAAAGAACAAAAAGCATAATCGTACAATATAAATCTGCAGGCCTCATTGAAGGCAATATCCATGTTCACTCCTGACTGATGTGTCATGCACTGACAAACTAACCGCAAAGAATCCTTTGCTATTCCAAGCCCTAGATAACCCTTTTGGAAGCATGCCTTCTGGAATGATCATTTTCCGCTATACAGGCAGTCGCATTAAGAACATCCGACTTACGGACAACTTTTACTTAGGAGCAGGTTGACATAAAGAAGCAGGTTGCCTTATTATATTACAAAATTTTGGTTAAATACAATGGTTTGTAATACTGAAAGCACACAGTACTTTGTAATGTTTAAGAAAAAATTGCACAGCTTCAGCAGTTCGTCGGCTTGAAGTACAGTATAGTTTCCTATGACGTTTTATTTTCACTGCATTATTATTATCCATCCATCATCATAACTGCTTAATCGCCACTGGGGTCGTGGGGGGCCCAGAGCCTATCCCAGGAGCAACCAACCCTGGGCAGGCGCCAACACACCACAGGGCACACATGCTCACACAGCTACATTCACACAACTACAGGGCCAATGTAGACACACCAGTCACCCTGCACACTTTTGGACTGTGGGTAGAAACGGGAGTCCCTGGCAAAAACCCACACAAACACAGGGAGAGCGTGCGAACTCCACACAGAAATGGCCCGGGATCGAACCCAGGACCTTCTTGCTGTGAGGCAGTAGTGCTAACCACTGCTCATTATTAAATAATAATAACATATTGTATTATTGTTTTTCTAGCTTATTTACAAATTTAACTTAAAGACGGACTCTCGGGGAAACTCCCTGCATTGGCTAAATAGAGTGTCGGGGTTTTGGGCCTGAACAGTTCACCACTATGAGAGAGATGTCATGGTGGAAAATGTCAGGCCCTCCCAGGGTGAGATGGAATTGTCCTGAAAGTGTGTACTAATGGCAAGACAATCAGCCTCAGCATTCCTGCAAATCTAGCAAAGAATGAATTAAAAGGAGTAAATTTCATTTTTTGTAGTGGTTGAGTCTATGCCCAGACCTTGGAGGACCTAATAGAAATATTTCAGCCAGACAATTTCTGCAGGCAGGAATAAGTAAAAAAAAAAAAATCCTCAAAGCAAATGTAAGATTCTAACTAGTAAGTACAGGAAATGACACAGTTTATTGAATTATGGTTTTTTCTCACAAAGATTTCTGAGGTGTTGCATAAGCCTGTTTTCATCTCATCTTCAGACTGCTTTTCCTGTGAGGATCACAGAATGAACCTGTTTCCCCATCCATCCATCCTCCGCTTATCCTGGTCAGGGGTGTGCAGGGGGGCCTGGAGCCCATCCCAGTCAGTACAGGGCACAAGGCAGGGGCTCATCCTGGATGGGATGCCAGTCCACCACAGAGCACACACACAGCCATACACCGTGGGCACTTTTAGAGATGCCAATTAGCCTAACAGCATGTCTTTGGAATCTGGAAAAGAATCAGAGGACCTTGAGGAAACCAACGCAAGATGAGATGAACACGCAAACTCCATGCTTGCAGAGAGGAGGTGGCATTCAAACCCCCAACCATGGAGATGGGAGGAAACAGTGTTAACCCAACTATATATTTTGTTCAAGATATTGAAGTCTTTCTTATCAAAGCCTACAGTTGCAATACAGATAGCTTTATTTATCTGAGACGTAAGAAAGTCGAATGGCTTCATTCTTTGAAATAGCGCTGGATATGGATTTTTTTCCCCCCAAGGAATCCTTTTAATTTTGTGTGTGTCTCGTTTTCTTGTTTTTTATTATTTTTTTTAAATCTGAGCAACTCGCCATTTAAATGCTGCACGTTTTTGGTTACATGTTTTTTATCCTTTTAATCCACTTCCACAGTTCGGCTGCCAGATAGCAGTTAGAGAATAACAGGCATAAACATATGATTGCAGTAACAGATACTGCATGCATTCCTGTGGAGATCAGAGAAAAGTCCATTTAAATGTTTACAGTGTATTTGAATCTTGTTAAATCTGATTGCTTATGCTGGGAAAACAAGTAGGAAAAATAATGATGAGAATATAGAAACGTCTTAATCAATTCATCCAGATACAATACAGTGTAAAAGTCTTAGGCAGTCACTAGGAAATGTTTAAGGCCATCTATCTGGTTTGTACAGTAAGTGTATATTTGCTCGGGGGGGGGTATTTAACATTAGAACATATGCAAATGAGAAGGAACAATAAAAATAAGAAAAAGATTTTTTTCTGCTCTGAAAATGGCTACTGGTATCCTGCTGGATGGCTGTAAGAATACCGCTTTGGTTCCCAAACTTCTCCTCAGGGGCACCTCAGCCATTCCATGTATTTGTTAAATTCCATTACCAGTGCTGTTAATTAGTTAAATAACTCAATGAGGTATCGATTAGTTAAAGAAGGTGGGGTAGCGGTCAAGTCAAAAAATATATGGGTGTATTGGATTTTGTAATGTTGCAAATACTGGGGTGATTTTAGCAGACGTTTTGAAATGGCTAAGCTGACACACTTTGACAGGCATCCTAGCATCAACATGAAGATCATTTAAACATCATTTTCTTTGACTGCCTAAGACTTTGACACAGTACTGCACATAAAGAGAGAGCAGCCACTCTCTCCCACCCCACGCTGCTCTTTCGCTTGGAGGGGACTGAGTAATACTCACGGATCCTGGGATTGAAAGAAGTGAGGATGGCAAGCTAGTGAGTCTGCTGAAGTGTGTCCCAGCAGATGCAGCTTTCAGTATTAAATCCCACAGATCCTGCTTGGCTGCCCATTACTGCACCCGCCTTTCTCTTTTATTTATTAATCTTTAGATCATGGTGGATTGGAAAGAGGTGACTATGGACGTGTAGCAAACTGACACCGGGTGTGACGTTTACGTTTCTCTTTCACTTGAGAAGATTAAAATGTTTAGTCAATACTGAGTATTTATTGTATGTATGTCATTCACTGCCATGATTCTTATCATTTTCTCTGCATGTTGTTTTCTGCAGCACTTTTAGGCATTGTTTTCAAGGTTAATCTACAGTATTCACATTTTTGTGAAGTTTGCTGGGATGTGTGTGGCAGTGTGGCGATTTCCGCATTGAAGCAGGACTGTATTCACGCATAGATCTTGGGAAATGGAATTATCAAGGGGGAGGGGGCTTCCTTTGAGATGGCTTAGGTTTTTTCACAAGACTAGACAGTCATGCTCTGTGGTGGTTTTGCCTTGAAGAAAGGGTTTTACTCTGAAACCAAGAAATTGACAGAAAGGCTTGTTTCTTTGTGTGTTACAGTCTGCAGTTAATGTAGCCGAATTGTGGGTGAATCTGTCACCGGTTTAACAGATTCTGTACATGTTGGACCTTGCAGCTCAGCAGAGCTCAGATCGATTGTCCGCACGTTCAGTTATGGCGTTAGATTTGGTAGTTGCTGTTGAAAAAAATTGTAATTGAAACTCAATTCATAGTAGGCCTTATATCCGCTAATTTTTCTCCCGGCTGATTTTACTGGCTTAACTGGTCAGATCAATCATTTTAATGTATATATTAATACAAATTGAAGCTTAGGGAACAGTACTGTGTTAAACACAGGATTAACCATTCTGGATTAACCAAAGCTTTTAATCAAAAAAGCTTCCGCTATTACAGATTTTCTGAACTCACTGTTTTGCTGGAGTAGTTCAGGTTAAATACTTAACAGACCCCTTTGAGCAGGAATCCATTTGGGACTTGAATGTGTAACCTCGAGGTTACAGGGCTGTGACCTTAGCTGTGGTGCCATCTGGTGCCCACAAAATTATTAACTACCATAATTATTTATAATGACATGTTTACTGTAGACTGCATACAATATATCAGCACTGAATAGCCTGCAATATAGCAACAGCCATTGAATGGGCTTTATAATGTTCAGAGCACACGGAGGTTTCAGATGGTGGGCTTTTTAAGTAGTAAGCTAAAGATGCTGAAGATGAGACCTGCATTAACAAAAGTCCTGTCGGTGACTGAGCTTGACAAAACCCAGCAGCATATGACAAAAGCAGAACAAAGTGTCTGCTGAAGCATTTGTTCACATAATCACTATATTCTCCATAGGGGTTTACGCCTTGTTCCAAATAATGCACCAAGGTCAAAAAACTTCAGAAATATGCGCTTTCCTAATGCAGTTCGGAGTGTGGAGCCAAGTCTGAAAATGCCTGGCACTACGTGGCTGCAAAACGGGAATAAACATAACAAATGGGTCACGGTTCTGTGCCACCAGTGTCACTGTGCTACGGCTCGAAAATCCATCTTCCTGCCACTGTACCCAACAAAGCAAAGACATAATGCACTGGAATTCCGATGTCGTGAATAACGTCCAAAAAACTTTTGTTTGACCATTTCTCGAATATATTATTATTCACCGCACTGGCAGATCGGAATAACAATGAGATTTTATTCTGAAAAGAGTTCCACAAGCTTTGCATCTGCGTTTGTGAGCTCAGTATTGTTTTCTATCTGTGATGTGCACATATTTGCAATATGAAATGCTTCCTTCTGCGCTTGTCAAATACTGCTGACTGTCATGGATATTTCTAACATTAATTGGTTGACGTTCTGAAGTCTGTGCTCATTTCTCCACAACAGATAAATGAAGCAATAGACTAACGAACCTTCTAGGCAGCCTGAAGGATATGTTTGCTATCTCCTGAGTATAGCTACCCATCAGTCTTTAAGACATAGGGATGATCTGGACCCTAACCTGGGAAACAGTGGACATAAGACAGAGTGCACCCTGGATAGGGGACCAATTCACCAACAGCTACAAACTGCATTTTATTCATTCCAATACACCAGTGTGTCTTTGGAATATAGTTCCTTGATGAAACCCACATTAACAAGAGGAGAACATGCACATGCTGTAGATGCAGAGGCTGGGCCAGATCAAACTCGCCTCTCTAGCTGTACATTAGCACTATTCATAGAGCCACTTCTTTGTTTTGCATTATGTCCAGAAAATTATGTAACCATTAGGCATTTATGTTATCTCTCTGTATGTTAGCTTGGCAATCTAAGAACATAATATTATGTATAATAGTTTTGTAGGCATCGATAACTCCATCCATCCATCCATCCGTCCATTTTCTGTAACCACTTGTCCTCTTCAGGGTCACAGGGGGTCCAGAGCCTAACTTGCAAATTCTGTCTGGAAAAAAATCAACCGGAGAAAAAAACTTCCAGCACATTGCTATACATTCCTTCAAATAAAATGTGACTATTTGGATATTGCATTACAGAACGCTTTTTAAACTGAATAGTCGATCTAGACCTATTTTCACTTGTCGTTTCAGGATTATTATAAAATATGAATAAATTGCATGCATGTAATAGCATGACATGATGATTATAATACCATGATATATTATACAATATAATAACTATATTACCTATATAACGAGTTATTTCTTATCACAATCATTTAGTCTTTTTTTGTAAATGGTGATTACTCCCTGTCCTTAACCTTATACGATTTTTATTCATTATTTTATGAAAGGATATGGAATAACTGTGGCATTTCATGGAGAGTACGGTAAGAGTACAGGACTAGCTTCCTGAATGTTGGGCCTAAATGGACCAGCATCTCGAGAAATAGCAAAGTAACAGGTTCACTGCAAGTCTGTCCCCTTAGTGGGGCGAGCGGGAATAAGGCAGCAGAATCACGTATGAGGCCTGAATCTCCAATCGAGCCTGAATATGTCTTAGGATCTCAGCTTTGAAACAGTTAGATCAGATTCGCAGTTTTGCATAATCCAGCCTTCTCGATTTTCTGCAATAAGGTGCTTGTGAAACGGCCGTTATTACAGCAGGTATAATAATGCTTACATCGGGGATTATTTATAGCAGGCTTTTTTGAAAATTTTCTTTTGGGGGGGGAGGATAATGCAAATCAGCTTAAAGCGCTACTCATTTATCCTGTATATAAGGAATGTTTGGATCACATGCGAATGAAATAAAGAACAGTGGGATGGATATCAGTGAGTTTGTCAGCTTCAGGGAATGATTCAGAGCTACAGCTATAGACTAACCTTTGACTGTGTATAACTCTTGACTAAGCACCTCCTACGGATGTGTCAGACTCCTGCAAAGTGCTAGTAGTACAAGTTTAGTGCAAAATGATGGTTTAAAGACACCCTAACTTTAATGCAGCTTTGTCTGGAGAGATGTACAGAGTTAAGGTGACCAGATAATCCATGTCACGGAGAACACTATAGGGTTCGCAAACCACTTTAACACTGAAAGGCTCCTGTGCTCGGCTATAGAGCTCAGTTCTTCTTGTGTTTCGACTGGTTTGTTTTCTTGATTGAAAGACTCATCCAGCTGTTTCACATTAACATTAGAGAAACATGCATGCTTATAGGAGACTGACCAGTCAGGACACTCAGCAAGAACTTGCCGCTTAAGTGAAATACAGGTCCTTTTAGTCGAAAAGGTAGTTTACGAATCTTGTCCTAGCTCAGTGTCCACCCTGACATGGATTATCTGGCCAACCTATATAGAGTTCGAGTGAGCTGTTTTCTCTTTCAAGATATATAATGTCATTATGGTGTAATTAAACCAATAACACTGGTCACTTTTTGTCTGCGTTACCGTTAATTTTGAACATACTTGCTCTGCTTGCATTTCAGCTTTTTTTGCACTTTAACTTTAGCAAAATTGGAGTTTTAAAATTGCACAGTCTACAAAAGAGCGGTTCAGGACGCATTTCACTGCGTTGTACATTGTATAACTATGTATGTGACAATTAAAGAATCTTGAATCTTAAAATGAACATTACTCCTAATAATACACTACGTTATTATATACTGTATTCATTGCACCCATGCCGGTGTGTGAATTGATTTCTGTACCAGCTTGTGTTAATTTCCTGATAATGCGTCTGTTTCTTTGCCCAGTGAGTTATAAGAAAAAAAAAAATAGCACACTCCTTGAATCCTTAAACTTCACTGTAGCACAACTCAGTGACTTCTTCTGCATTGTATCACATTACTACCAAACTTAGTTAACTTAATTGAGTTGTATGTAGCTTGTTTAAGTCAGTATTTTCACAGGGTAATAACATTAGATATACTTTTTTTTAACTAGCTGGCCATAAAACTTTGGTTTCAGTTTTTTTTTAATATACCTAGCCAAACTGGATTTTTTAGAAATTCTTCATCGCGGCGGGCTTAATTGACAGGTTTAAATAATATTAGAAAAACTTGTGTACACAGCGAGAGAGAGCGCTGGTGAGTGCTACCAGATGACAAGAAAAATAAATATGACAAAGTGAGAAGCATTTTATGTGCAAACATAATGTCACCTGTGAGCAAGCTCAATTTAACAAATGGTGTCATGAACAAGGTGAGACAAGTGAAGCTTTCATTACCGCAGTTCATAAACGAGCAGAACGCCACACACACGCAGTACTCCAGGAGAAGATGATTACAGGCTGACGGGTAGTAGTCGTGAGGGATCATGAACTAACTCTCAACAAAAGCCATTACTACGCTAGGGCAACAGGAGGAAATCAGAAAGCAACTGCTGTGTTACAACGAGCTGACTCAGACTTTAACGAGGCAATTATGGACTCAATAAGGTTTGAGAACAAAGGAAAGGAAGCAGGAATTAAATGTGTGACAGACTGCACTTGGGGAAAAAATTATGTGGATGGTGTGAAAAGCCACAAGCACATTCAGTGAAAAATTGCCCAGTGTGTGATACAGATTGTAGGAAATGCTGAACGAGAGGCTGTTTTGCAGCAATTTCGATGAAATACAGAAACACGAGTGCACTGAAACTTTCCAGGAGTAGTGAACAATGTTAATTTAACTATGTTTTTTTGGAAGGTAATATCAGTACATGGTTAACCGATCCTATTCGGGATTCATCCTGGAACACTCACCCCAAGCACTGCTTACTTGATGCAGAGACATGGAGTAGTGATATGGAAACACCAGAGGTGGATGTTTCATGTCCAGACAGTAAAACTCCAGACCAAGATTTTGTTTCAGAAAACCAGTTTAGCATAAACAGTCACAGTCACCAAGTACTGAATTTGGTTGGTTGAAATAAAATCTTGGTCTGGATTTTTAGTTTTTGGACCTGAATTGTCCACTTTCTGGAAAGCACCATATGGATGAATAAGAGACAACAATGAACAGTTCCACCTTGATATTCTTATTTACTTACCCGACACTTTTATCCATTTTTTGGCGATCAGACAGTCCCTGTAGTAACTGGGGCTTTAGGGCCTTGCTCAGGACACCCAACAGTGAAATCACTCTGCCAAGCCAGGGATTTGAACCAGCAACCTTCTGATTACAGCATCATAACCTGCTGAGCCACACACTACCTTCAGTGGTAGCATATAAATATTATTGTAGACATCATTACTGGACTGACTGGACCAATGAGACACCCCCTGAACATTTGCAAAGAAGGACAAGGGGCAATATCCTTGAGAAAGTGATTTATCTTCTTAGGACTTGATGGAAACCAATGTGAACTCCTGGTAAGTGGAAGTTCATTGCTTTCATATCATACATGTCTTATATTGAATGTTGATATGCTCACATTGAAACGGAGGCTCTTACATTTACCCATGACAGTAAACGATTTCAAACCTGCTATAACTGGATTGGAATGATCAGAACACATCAGAAGCTCATTTTCAGACATTTGGGGGTGACATCACTCGATGACCATCTTGATTTCTTCACCTATTAATATTCAGTCTCCTCTGCTTCTTCTGCTAGACTGTGCATATGGATTGTATAAAAATGTGACTGTTGGGGCTTTCTGAAGATCTTCTGAGCTACGCAGGAAGGAGAAGCTGGAGAATGATGCCACAGTTCATATGCTCAAGAAGTCAATGTCGGATATTGAAGATACAGAGAAAGATGGGGACAGTAAAAACAACGATTCCACACATCCATCCGTGCTGGCAGCATGAATAGGAAGGTAGATTCAGTCGGAAGTACAGCTAAGTGCTGAATTATAGAAATTCACCAGTTTTGTGATGACTGTGTGAAGACATCTCAGCTTCTAACAGGGAATAATCTCAGAGAAGTCCCTTGCTTCTGAGCCTGACCACTGTGAATTCCAACTAGCTAGGCCTCAAGGCCTTTGTGAAGAAGAAGGACAGAGGACATAGGACAGAGGGACAGAGACAGAGATTTTAGAGGCTAAGGGGCTAACATACAGGCAACAATGCAATAAGACAGGATTTGGTTCCTGCAATTTGTTCCTTATTGTCACAAGCAGCATTTCTGACCCCACATGCTCCCTAGACATTTAGCCAAAAAATCCAGTTAAACAAACATTTATAAGAAATATTAAGAGCAGTTGTGTTATCTTCATAACTTAAGTATGATATAATATAATATAATACAGCTTATATATGGGCTACAATGTATCTTATGGTTCTTTTAAGTGTAACCAAAACCCGGAGTACCCAAAAGGCATCATGACACATGAACAGGCACAGAGCTATAGATGGACTGAAGCCCTGGAGATATCAGGCATGAATCACGTGAACGTTGGGGTCTTTTTCACCTCATATATTTTTATGCATTATAAAAGCATCTTACGTTTAACTTTGCTAATAATCTGAACACATTTACTGTTGGGATCATCATCTGGTAGAAAATAACCGTCCTTACAATATATCTTTGTGGTCAGCGGTTTGCATTTTTTTAAATGTGCTTTGAAATTGAAAAAGAGTTAAATTTACTTTACAAAGTCACACAGATTTATTACTGTCATGAGAAATTTTTCTAGACATATCTTCCTTTTAACTAATGTATTATTGGTCACAATAGAAACAGTTTTTGCAACAGTTATTCTAACTTTAAAAATATCTTTATATTCCTTAATTCTCCGTGTTTGTTCCTAGTATTTACAGTCTAATTGGAAAAGTATCTGAAATAATATTATTTCAGTAATTACTATAAACTTGTTTGCCAGGCACAAAAGAAAAATGACTTTTATCTCTCTAGATATATGTAAGCCTGGCCATTCAGCACCCATTGATAAATGGAACATATTATCTGAGCAAAATTGCAGTCTAAGAATAAAACAGAATTACCTTCACAGAGAAATTGCAAGATACAAACTTGGAGTCAGATGACAAACAAAACTGAAACGTTTACAGTACATGTTTACAATTCATACTGTGGTTCTTTAGATAAGAAAAAACGGTTCATGTGCTGTGACACTATCAGGTGTGTTTCCAGTGTAGGCGTCACTTTCGATAGTAACAACTTGTATGTCCATATATATTTGTACACTGACACAAGTTTTACTATTTAACCTGTTTATTGAAATATATTCCAATTGAAGTTATACAATGGGCATGGACATAAAGTGCAGACTCTCAGATTTCATTTTAGGGTATCCACATTCGTACTGGATGAAGGGTTTAGAAGTTTTAGCTCGTTAATTTGTGCCACCCTATTTTTAAAGGGGGAAAAAGTAATTGGACAATTCACTTAAAAGCTATTTCATGGACAGGTGTGGGCAATTCCTTTGTTCTTTCATTATGAATTGAGCAGATAAAAGGCCTGGAATTGATTTGAGGTGTCTTCTTTGCATTTGGAAGATTGAAGTGTGAACATACAACATGCGGTCAAAGGAACTCCGTATGCAGGTGAAACAGGCCATCCTTAGGCTGCGAAAACAGAAAAAAACAATTTGCGATATTGCCACGACATTAGGAGTGGCAAAATCCACAGTTTGGTACATCCTGAGAAAGAAAGAAAGCATTGGTGAACTCAGCAATACAAAAAGGTCTGGACGTCCACAGACAACAACAGTGGTGGATGATCGCAGAATCATTTCCATGATGAAGAGAAACCCCTTTGTAACAGCCAACCAAGTGAACAACACTCTCCAGGA
>JAODLD010000016.1:12988753-13003036 GCA_026781065.1 Mormyrops boulengeri
GTCCCTAGTGATCCTGGTGGCCCGGGATTTGCACCTTTCAGCATAGATGTCCTGCAGGGCTGGTAGAGAGGTTCTCACGGTGCGTTCCGCTGTGCGCACTACCCTCTGCAGGGCTTTCTGCTACTGTACAGTGCAGTTCCCATACCACACTGTGACGTTGTTAGTCAGGATGCTCTCAATGACTCCAGTATAGAATCTCCTCTGGATGCTGTTCTTCTTCTAACAGCTGATTCTGGCCAGGGACGCGAGGGGGAGAGGGAGTTTTGGGGGGGAGTTGATGCCTATCCCAGGGTGAACAGGGCACAAGGCAGGGCTACCTGCCGGATGGGAGGGTAGTATCTTTAGTTTATCTTTGTACAGTTTTTGAAAGGGCTCTCACTGTATGAATCATGGACCTGCTTTTGGAATAATGTTTTTGCACGTATTATACTTCAGAGATTCGGGCCAATAAGTTATTTTTAGTGTAAATGACAACTCACATACAGTTTGATAAAGATAGCTTATTGGGCTGTTGAAACTGTTCCAGTTAGCTGTCCTGCCTTCCACCCAAGAATGAGGAAGTTATAATGAGGTGTGTTAAGCATTTTTAAAAGGGGAGCAGGCGGTAAATAAGTACGTTCTTCCATCAGCTTGATTAGATTTCAGTTTAGTAACATCATCCATAAACTGTAACAAACTGATTATTTCCAAGGCCCAAGTATAAAACACTTTTTCAATAGATGTAATCAACTGATGTAAGACTTTTTGTATATTCACAGCAGGTTATAGTTGTTAGTGCTGGGATTTGCTTTCTGTTACTCTTTGATTATGCGTTTCTTCCAGAGCTACGTTGAGTCTCAGTTAAGGACGATAAACTGCAGATGGCAGGGGTACATTGTCATTAAATTTAGACAATTAGCTGGTAATCTTCAACATTTTAAGAAACGACCATATATGGTGGAACTGGTCGCAAAAAAATTCCAGGAATGAGACTAAGAAAAAAAATGAACATGGCACTATCTTAAATAAGTAGACAAAACAGAGAAAAAAACTGGTAAAATGGGAATACGGCCAGATGATATGGCACCTAGTATGGTAAATGAATTGCATTTATATAGCACATTTTTGCTACTCTTCCGAGCACTCAAAGCACTTCACAGCTATGCCTCACATTCACCCATTCATACATGACACATTCATACACCGGTGGCGAAGGCTGCCATGCAAGGCGCCAACCTACACACACCAGGAGCAATTTGGGGTTCAGTGCCTTGCTCAAGGACACTTTGATGAGGTCAGGAGGAATCAGGGCTCAAACCTGCAACCCTCCATTTGCCGAACGATAGCCCCGGTGTGTTTAGTTGATTTAATTTTGTATTGTGCCTAGCCTTCCAAACACAGGTCGAGCATTAATAGAATACGTGCTTTAATTGTGTATTTGTCCATGAGACACACCAACATGTTAGTGCAAGTTTGAGGGTCAGCATCCAGCATGCCTGGAGCAAACAGGAGTTACAGGCCTTGCTCAAGGGCCCAACACTGGCATCATTCTGACGACCACAGGATCTGAACCAGCGGCCTTTTGGTCACGGGTATAGAGCCCTAACCTGCAGAGAGACATGCCACATTAATTGTTTCCCATTTTACCCATTCAAACAATTAAAATACTTGACGTGTAAAATCAATGCAGTAGTTGGAAGATGGATGGATGAAAACAATGTAATTGTAACTTGCCTATTTGTGTTTGTGCAGGGGCTCCTTTGGGTGTTCCACTCTCCTTTACAATCCAGAAATACTATGTGGTTAGGCGAGCGGGCATTGTTAAATTACTCATTGTATGTGAATGTATGTGTTTCTGTGTGTCTCTGTAATAAATTGGAATTTCATTCAGGGTGTCCGTCGCCTGCTTGAGATGTATCGCCTGCTATCTTGTACTGGAAAAGCATTTTGACAGTGGATAAATGGAACCACGTGGGTAATATGATATTTAAAAATTTAGTAGACGTACCTTTTACAATTCATGAGTTCAAGTCTGCTATATACCCGATAATTGTGCCTGCCTTTACAGCAAGGATTTTAATACAAAATTCAATAATACATTAATATTTCTAAATACCAAATCAATATCTATTAATGGTCTCACACACAATGACATTGAGATCTGTAACTGTTATTTTTTGCACCATTTATGTGATTAAAATTTTGATTCAAGTTGGTCATTTAACATTCTGCTCTGATAAGATGTATTCTGAAGAACCGTCATACTTGGCCAGTGTAACCTACAAGTACAGTGAGCAGTACATACTAGCATCTATAGTAATGTACAATATGGCATCGTTTAGCTTGGAGAATAATCAGGATGCCTAAAGCCTGGTGAAGGATATCTCAAAGTAGGCCTTCAGACATTGCTCCACAACTGCCCTTAAATTTAATAATTGCTATGGTTGGCATACAAATCACCTGTGTTATGGTTTTCACACCACATGTGTCCTAATTAATACTATGAATGAGCCTTGACAGTGGGTACGGTTTGAGTACAGTGTCAGTTTTAAGCTGCTTCTCATTGGAGACTTCATCAGTTCCCTTTTAGTTACACTAATCAGTGATGAAGAGGGCATGGTACAACCCACTCACTGTGGAGCCTCGGATCAGCAGTTGCTCAACTGCCATCTTCAATGAAACCTCAAAGGGCAGAGTTTGTTGAGAATACGTGTAATGTCGCCTGATATGATGATATCACATTTATACCCATTAAGTAATTTGCCCGTGGTCTGTCTGTTGCTTGCAATGGTGAAATATCCAATTAGAAGAGCGGTTATGTGCTCTGCAAACTGGGCTCACTGGTGTCTTTTTAGTAGACTGTTTTAATCTACACTAGTGGCCAAAATTGGTATTATGCAAATTATTACACAAATATTAGTGGGAATGTTTATAAACAGTCAAAGAATGTCACAGATATCACACATTACATGATTAAATAAGTAACTGTTGCAACCTGGATAAAGTTCTGCAATCTCTAAAAATTTGAAGTGTTTCCACAGTTTTGGCCACTCGTGTAACTGCTTGTGCACTGACTAGTTATCCGTTGCCTTCTTGTTTTTCATTGCTTAGACGTCTTGTGCCATCATGCTAGATTATGCATTCCCACCCACTGTTGCTCTTTGCTAATGATTTATTGCCTTAGGAGTTCCTTGCTAGCATCACCGCACTCATTGTATCTCGTAGAACATCCACCAGTCGAGCTGTTTATGTTCCCGGAGCTCATGCTAAACCTATCGGACGTCTTCCCTTGCTAGCATTTTAGCTGTAACACTGGGAAAATGGGCTTGCTCAACATATTCATTCATCGCATCAGACTGATTTGCTTAATGCATACACCATGTATGTGTGGGAGCTCTATCTTGAGATATATTTTGTGTTCTTTAATTTGCCACTGTGGTGAAAAAGAATATGAAATATTGAAATGTTGCTTCTGTTACCATTGGGGGAACTGAGACGTAGTTACTTTCTAACAATAAGTTTAATAATTACTCCATTTGTTTTAATAACTGCTGTAGTGAGGGTGTGATGCATTTTTAAAAATGGAGGATTTGGGATAAAACGGTTAAAACAATTACTACTCACAACATAAATACACATATTCATTTGCACTACAGATGTGCGCAGTGGAGGGCCAGGCATGCTGGAACACTGCAAACTCGATCCTGCTGACAAACCCCGCCGAGTCACATTACTAACTAGCAGAGGTGGCGGGTTCGGGTCCGGGGAGTACAAATACAGACCATGATTTTGTTGCAACCAAACAGTTGAGCATGAGTCACAGTCACAGAGTACTCAACTGATTGGTTGAAACAAAATCTTGGTCTGGATTTGTAGTCTCTGGACCTGAAAATCTCCACCTCTGCTAACTAGTACATGCTGGATTCTTAAACAAAAGGAAAAGAGTGGTAGAGAAGAATGGGTGGACTGAAGGAGCATTGGAACTGGTGGTGAAATGAAAATGAAGAAGCAAATTTAGAGAGGCAAATTTAAATTAGGCAATGACAGTTAACAGTAAGCAGACGGAATTATCTGTACACAAATCATCTAACTGACTACTTGGTGAAAGAATGACATTATCCTAAGCCAAGGAGTTAAGTGCTTAACATATTTAAGGATCAGTTTGCAGGAGCCTTACCCTCTGAGATGCCGACCTGTCTATGGTCTGACACGGAGTCGGCCGCAGAACTGTACCTCTGTCATACTTTTGTCACTGTCTGGAAGGAGGTGTTCTTCTGCTCACTGACTTTGTCAGACAAACATTGTCACATTGTCATCTTTACTAGCGAATTCTGCTCTGAGAAATGTTCCCCATCTAACCTTCTCCCAGAGCTTCCCTTGTTCCTTGCAGTTTAAAAAAAAACCTTTTAATAATGTGAATAAGACAAGCATGTTGTAATAATTAAATGGTAACACTTTACATTAACTACACCTTCATAATGCCTTCATAATGCATTCATAGAACATTCATAAGCAGCATGTAATTATACCTTAACATTCTAACATCCCTTAACAGTTTTACTGTACATTGATAACACATTACAGTATATGATAATAACAAGCAGTATAGTTATGTAATGTTTGTTACTAATGTACACTTGGTGACAAAAAAAGTTAAGCACCCTGAAGTAATGGTCCGATTTGGATGTCATTTGGTACCCGTGCAGACCAGCGATGGATATGTAAATGATTCGATTTGCAAGGAGCTGACAGGTCTAGTCACCAGACACAGAGGGTGCCTCGTAGACACATTACACCGAGGTTTGATAGGGGTCGTATTGTGGGTTTGCATGAGACCGGGCGGTCGTATCGTGCAATTGACCAGCATGCGGGCATGCAGATGTCACAGTTGCCCCATGTTGGAACTAATGGGCACGTGAGGACACAGAACACACCAAGGGAGGATCAGCTGGATTACGAGTTCACCATGCCATGTGTAGGCCGCCGTTAACGCCAGGGCAGAGACAGCTGCGTTTGGAGTGGCGCCATAAGCGGGAGGCATGGACTGATGATGAGTGGCGTTGTACCATGTTCAGTGATGAATCTCGGTTCTGCATTACCACGGATGACTGCCATGTGCACGTATGGCGGTGCAGAGGGGTGAGGACCAATCCTGCCACTGTTGTGGAAAGACACCAGCGTTACTCCTGGCATCATGGTGTGGGGAGCCATAAGATATGACTTCAGGTCATCTCTGGTACCCTGGTACAGTCCTTCAACAAGACAACACCTATCCACACACGGCACATGTGTCTATGGACTGCCTGTGTCACGTTGAGGTTCTCCCATGGCCAGCCAGGTACCCGATCTTTTCCCAATCGAACATGTGTGGGATCAGCTCAGACCCAGTGTCAATCTGCAGGATCTCGAGGGCCAGTTACAACAGCTGTGGGCCGACTTGCCGCTGGAAAGGATAAAATGGCCGTACGACTCCCTTCCACACCGTATCGCCACATGTATCCAGACCCAGGGGGTGTCACACCATACTGACATGGGACCAGCAGTGTGCCCATACTGCCAACTCTGTTGTCCATTCGATCTGACCTTATAATCATTGCAGTACAGTCACATGACCTTTCACCACATGCAGATTCATTTCATTTCCACCACTCCATCTGGGTGCTTCACTTTTTTGTCATGCAGTTGTAATGCATTATGAAGATGCAGTTAATGTAAAACCTTATTGATTAAAAAATATAACAAGTTCTCACCCTGCATACTTAATACTACCCAGCTGGGACATTTACAATATTTGACTTGTGGAGGTAGTTTAGGCTGTAGGGGTAGAGAGAGACCATTATGGGATAGGGCAGATGAGACAGAGCAAGTATTATTGTACAATAGCTTTAAATTTTGATGGGGGATGTTCCTGTACATCTTTAGATGCAATGAATGTCCACATTTGCTTATGTCTACGTTGTGGGACAGGTGGGTTTGAAATGTAGATGAACCATGGTGAGCATGGTGAGCATGGTGAGCATGGTGAGCATGGTGAGCATGGTGAGCAGCACATTGACACGTCGACTGTTTCTGCAGTCGAATAGCTAGTTCTACTTCCAAAGGAAATACAGGGATAACATGTTGAGTTTGCAGAGCTTCCGTTTTGTCCTAGATTACCTCTAAGGTCAGTATATGACCCCTTCTTTTATGACTCCTGTATCTGTAGGGAGTGTAGCAGCACTCTGCAGTCTCTTAAAAATATCCATCCATCCATCCATCCATCCATCCACCTATCCATCCATCCATCCTTGTATGTTCACTATGGTCTAATGGCCTACCTAGCACAGGGTTATAACCCTTCACAGGGCACTGAGACATAAATACACATGGGTAATTTAGAAACAGCAATCCACCTAACTGCCTGTCTTTGGACTGTAAGAGAAAACTGCAGTCGTTCTGATTTATTGAGGAAAGTCTCCTTTTCCTTCTTGTTTTATCAAAGGTAGACTTACTGAGTGTGACAGGATGTCGGTTGCCTGGGTCTTTGAAAGGGAGAACCAAAAAAACTGAAGTCACGGTGCTGTTAACTTTCTAATCATCCCTTACTGACTATGTACTGTGAAGAGTGGGTGAGCGTTTGATGCGGTAGCATAAAGATTATAAGTCTGCATGTATAATCTAGCATGGTGGCAAAAGTCTTTTTATGAGTTTCAGAGTTTTATTTGTCACATATGCAGTTATCCCTCCTCAGTACAATGTTCAGCGACAGTAAGCATGGTTGCCTAGCCCCGGATTGTGAAAAGAGGACAATTATACAGTAAATAATCATAAATATTATTTAAAGGTGGTGTTGATTGAAGAATATAACAGATCTCAAGACCTTACAAATGAAGAAATAAAAATAGAATGGCTTTAAGGGGTCAGATCAGTACCATCATTGGTGTAGAAAGACAACATGCTGATTTATCGTACTGCACATTATATCATCAGCTTTTATCAGTAATTCAATTACTTTCGACAGCTGCAGCAACTTTCCAAAATTTGACTTTCGTTATAAATTATAGGGCAAAACAAACTTAAAAAAACATTCTGCAGCATTCCAGATACACTCGAAGAACTGATCCACCAGAGGCAGAAAAAAGAGAGAGAAGAGTACTTTATCTACCCATTCATTTTCGGCGACATTTACATTTAGGCCATTAGTTATGGCCGTGGGGGCGGGGTGCCTTGGAAGCGATGCCAAGCACATATGCAAACACATTCCTATGAAGGAGAATTTAGAGATGCCATTTATACTGAGAAAACATATTTTTTTTTTCATGCCGGAGGTTATCAGTAGGCTTGGGTGATATTACTGTAGTATGGAATCTTGGGTATACCACAGTATTTTGGGTATGCCACAGTACATGTATTTTGAAATCTTAGTGACAAAATTAATCTAAGGGGGTGAGGTCCCCGACGATAATTCAGCAAATTTTCTCATCAAGACTTAAAAAATACCAGGGTAGCATTGCTTTTGAAGATACTGACAAAATACTGTATACCATGATACAACGCAGCGGTCTCCAAACCTGGTCCTGGAGAGCTGCTGTCCAGTAGGTTTTCTATCCTTCCTGGCTTCTGATGAACCACATCTCTTCTTAGGTAAATACCAGGAAGAGGTGTGGCTCATCAGAAGCCAAGTAGGATAGAAAAGCTACTGGAGAGTAGCTCTCAAGGACCAGAGATGGAGACCCCTGGTATAACAAGAGGCCAGTGTGATGGTTTGAAAAATTACGTACTGCCCAAGCCTAGTTATCAGAGTATTTGAATTAAACCCTGGTGAACAGGTGGAATCTGAATATCAAAAGCTGACTCAGCAGTTTCACCTGCTCTAGTAGACATAAATATCAGAACTTGTCTTAAATATTTGTTGTGTTATAAGCGAGCAGCAGTAAATTTAACTGAATCGCTTGAGTTCATGTCTCAGAATTATTACTCTTTCTGTGTTGCAGAGTATCTGATACTTTTATATAAAATATGAAAACAATGGAGTTATTTAGCACATTCTGTATATGTGTGGTGTCCAACAAACGTATCCAACAAATAAGCTTGCTTATGATTCAATGCAACATCAGGTTTGTCCCACAGCAAAAGTTAGAGCAAAGGCACCTCGGGGCAGTTTTTAAATTAATTCCAGTTTTCTCTGCATGTAAAATTTGATACCCTTTATCATGTGCCTGCAAGTGTACATTTACTGTCTTGAATGAATCCACAATGAAGTTTAGGTGTAAACCGATGTCTCCTGCAGGTTCAAAATATTTCCATAATTTTTTTTCCATAGGGATTTCCATTAGGTGTGAATGAAGGACATGTTTACCCCTGGACTGACGGCCTGAAGAGGAAAGACTGGCATGACAACGAGAGCATGAGGAGAGAGGAGATGCGTGTCGGTATGTAACCGACTCATTACACTGTCACTGGACTCAGGTGTCACACTGGATTCTCATCCACTGCACCTCAGCAGTTATAGCTCCACAAGTCACATTTCCTACGACAATACTGTCAAGCATTTTTCAGATGGCACTGCACTGTACTTATGAGACCAGTGACAAGAGAACTTATTTTAAACATATAATTTACTTTAATGGCTATTATCAGGAGCCTTCCCTGCATTTTATTGGTGCCATTGGTACCAGAGTATGATGATAGTATTAGTAGGTTCTTACACGTACTGTACATGATTATTTACTACAGTTTGTGATTTCGTTTGTTTTCCCATATAGAATTGATCAGCATCAGATATCGATTATGTTTCAGCGTTGAACCAGGAATCTAGTTCATTGTAGTACCTGTGACATTCTACTGTATGCGACATTGTGCTACCTGTGACGTCTCTCCTGCCTGCCCTGCTGCCAGTGATACCACATTTACTCCCAGACGTAACAAACTGGAGCATATAAATTGGGACGTTGTTAATTTGACTTCCTCTACCGGCCCCTGGAGGATGGGCTCCCCCTTTGAGGCTGCTTCCTCCCAAGGTTTCTTCCTTCTAGGGAGTTTTTCCTTGTCGTTGTCACCTCCGGCTTGCTCGCTTGAGATATTGGGCAGGAATAATGTAAAGCGCTTTGAGACAAGGTAATGTTGTGAGAAAGCATTATACAAATAAAATTTAATTGTATGGAATTGAATTAAACATTCTGTACTTCTAATTACCAGGTAATGCAAACCTGAGGTATTGTAATGTTATTACTGGCTTATTTTACTTTAGTGTTGCATTACATACAGAACGAGGATGCCTGTGTTCATTAATATAAAGATAAGACAAGTACTCTGGTATCCTCCTGCATTACAAAAACATGCAGTTAAACAAATACAGTCTGTCAATTGCTCTTAGTATATCATCGTGTGAGTGAATGAGTGTATTTGTGCCTGAGCATTGTGATGACCTGATATCCAGTTCAATGTGTTCTGTGCTTCATGGAAACTTGTACTGGATAAGCAATGAAATGGAATGATGAAATAATAGCAGATATATTTATTTTATTTATCGAATAATTGGATGGATGGATGGATGGGGGGTTGGCTTGGTGGGACAGTGGTAAGCACTGTTGTCTTACACCTCTGCAACCAGGCCATGTGTGTGGAGTTTGCATGTTCTCCCCGTGTCATCATGGCATTTTCTCTGAGTACTCTGGTTTCCCCCCACAGTCCAAAAGGTGAACTGGAATTACCAAACTGTCCGTAAGTGTGAATGTGTGTATAAGTTGTATGTGTGCCCTGTGATGGGTTGATGCCGCATCCTGGGTTATTCCCAGCCTTGCACCTGTAGCTTTCATGACTGGTTCTGGATCCACACGACCCTGAATAGGATAAGTGGGTACAGAAGATAGATGGATGGATGGATGGATGGATGGATGGATGGATTGATTTGCCAGGGCTGCTAGAAATGGATCGATGATTCCTCCAAATGAGAAAAAAGCGTGTGGAAGGCTAGAGCTTCTCTGGGCAAGCTGGCAGACAGAGTCATGACACGAGGATGAGGGGAAAGAGCGGGGATTTATTAGTGGGTGGAGCAGGGGATGCGCATAATGAAAGCAGCGGGGAGGTTCTCGGCTCCAGCTGAGGTTAATGCCTAAATCTGAAGAGATGCTCTGCAGCCGCTGCCTCACCAGTGCTTCAGGTCATAATGAACGGATGAGTAAGAATATGTGAAAGAGAAACTAAGCAAACTTTTTAATACACAGTAAAATGTTGAAATTTGTGGTACGCTATAAAAAAATCGATGCGCATGTAGGCGTACGTCGCGTCATAAAAGGTCACATATGAGAAGAGGGAGCATGGGGATTTAAGGCCCATTTGTCTGGAGGTGGGAAATAGACAACATGCCAGAATTGTTAATTTTGCACGCAGCACTTGAAATACAGATAAATGTCGCAGCGGCCGATCCATTTTACTCTTTTGATAGGCAGCTTTGGAGCGGCGAAATGCTTGCCTTACACCAGCTGTACCCCCGCGTTGATTTATGGTGGAAGATATATCAGCATGGTGGCAGTAATGCATATTGCCTGGGGTTAGCCAATAATTCAGCCATTGAGCCAATATGGTAAATTTGAGTCTGGGTAATAGCTTTCGTCTTGTGTCGTGGTTTTCAGGAAAACATTTTGGAGACACAGCGCAATTGTTGAAACATTTAAAACTGTGTTGCATTATTTCACTACATTGGGTCACTTTCAGTAACATGTTTTCAACACACAGATGCTAGCCAGTGCTTAGTTCATGCTGTATCCTTACAAATTACCAGAGGTGGCAATTTCAGGTCCAGAAAGTGAAAGTCCAGACCAGCATTTTGTTTCAACCAACCACTTGAGTACTATTTGATTGAGACTCTTTATGCTCAGCGGGTTGGTTGAAGCAAAATCCTGGTCTGGATTTTTACTTTCTGGACCTGAAATTCTCACCTCTGCAAATTACGCACTAATGCTAGGATGTAAAGTATGCTCCATACTCCTGAGTGTGGCTTTACTGGAACATGGCAGGACCAGGTGCTTATAGGATGCAAAGAAGCTGTGAAGAGAGAAAGGACAGACTTTGTGTATTTTGCGATGCTAAGGATATTGGGCTGATTTCTAAACTATATTTGGTCATTTTACATAAAGTGGTCTGCCTAATGAAAACCTGAATCAGGCAACATTTCTCCAGACACCAGACATGCACTGCAGTGTAATGTTTGTAGTAATTTCTTTAGTTTCATAAAATAGCAAGCAGTGGGCATAATTATGTCTAAGAACATACCACATTATAAACATTTTGAGCCAGTGGGAAGGAGAATTTTGGTGCACTTACATTTATTTAGCAGACATTATTGTATTAAGTGATGTGTAAAGGTACAGTATAAGATATAAGTGAAGCTAGGCTGAGCTTCCAATGGATGACCAATAAGTTGACAGCAGAGAAAGAGCTATGCAGTATGTTTCAAGCATAGCAAAAACAGAGCTACTCAAATCAAAGACGTGACTAGTATCAGAGCATCCAAGATACACAAAAGACCAGCTAAGGGATCATAGATAGAGACAGAAGAGGTCAGTGGTTGGAGGGCTAGTTGACATGTTCCCAGAGGACATTAATCTTGAGGCGGTTCTTGAAGGATTAGAGGAATTCTGATGACCAAATATAAATGGATAGCTTGTTTTACCAGCGAGGAACCACACATGAGAAACAGCTGGAGTGAGACGTCCTATGTGGTGCAGGGATCTCCAGGCAGTCTTGGCTTGCTGATCAAAGAGGGGAAGACAGGATATGGGTCTTAATTAGGAACTTGATGCCAATGGGTGTTGATCTGCTAATGGCCCTAAAAGCTGAGGACTTGAACTTCATGATGAGGAAGAGAGACAAAGAGTGGTGTAACGCCCATTTGGCTGACTGAATACCAGACATACTGGTGCATTTGTGATCATCTACTGTGGTTTGACAGCACAAGCTGGTAACCCTCTCAGTAAGGAGTTTCATTAGTCTAGTCGTGAGAGGACAAGTGCGTGGACTAGAAGCTCAGCAGCATATTCTGGCAAATAAGGCCTGATCCTCAGGACGTTATACAGAATTAAAATACAAGACCAGGCCATCTATCAATACCACTAGGTTCCTAGTGGACCTTGATGGACACTATAGCCCCGTTTACATGGACACAATTTTTTCACTTTTAATCCGATTAATTACGGAAAACGATTAAAAACGTCTCGTGTAAACGGTTAAGTAATCAGATTCGGCTGAATCCGTTTAAATTTTCAATCCGATTAAAAGAGGTGGTTTAGACCTTTCTTTTAATCCGATTGATAGAGGAAACTAATCATGTAAACAGACAAACCGATTATTAGTTAATTATTAGAACAATTCCCCTGTTCCTGCGCATGTGCGTGAGCTCGCGGCAGGTAGCTACTAGCTAGTAGCCAAGTAGAGTTTAACCCAGTTTAGTGACTTTACCTCAGGTACAGCAGTGGACAAATATGAGTGGGCCTGTACTAAAAAAATACAAAAACTGGTCAGTCCCTGACACTACATTTTTATTGGATGCATTAAAACAGTTCAATATCGTGGAGAGATTGGAAAGTTATTTATGGAAGCGCACAAGCCGATGCCGAGGTAAATAAACGAGAGACTTTTTAATCGCGCGACGGAGACGGAATAAACAAGGAGAAAGGAAACCTGAGAGGTTCACACAGAGCATTTTGTCTTTTTCTGTACAAGAAAAGTAGCCTAGACCTACCAAAGCGCTTGTCAAAATAATGGGCAATCGGATTAAATGGCTGGAACACGTAAACGTGGAACAATCGCAGATCTCTTTATTTGACGCTCATGTAAACAGTTCGGTCGGGTTCCTTTCATCTGATTAAATTCAATCGGATTGAAAAAAGTGTCCATGTAAACGGGGCTAATGTTGATAATTCAAGCTGTACATTGATGTCATAGTGAATCGTAGGGCAATTAGGGAAGTGTTATGTTCTCCTAGAGGTGATGATGCGTCATCCAGGTTGCAATGTCTACAATGCAGAGATCCGAACAGAGTCTGTGGTGTCCTCGGAAGGGAAGGTCAGGAACAGCTTTATGTTATCAGCACAGTAGTGATGTTCATTTGTGGCCTTGGCAATTTGAACTTAGAGTTAACCCAGTTATGAAACCTAGCTTTTGCTTAGCTATTGCTTTGTTAGTGCTTTTAGTTAACTGAATGTTATCAGAGAATGGATAAGTGCGAGTATGGCAGTCACAAGTGTAGCCGTGCCCCCTTGGTGTTGCACTATCAAACACCCATTGCTTTGCATTCCATTGGCTGCATGGTGCCCGTCTGTTTTTGAAGATTTAAGTCAAAGCATATGAGTAACTCTTAATCAGTTGACTGCAAATGTCAGTCCAAGACATAAGCAGGCAGTTTTTCAAGTGGAATTTCCCAGGCATGGATAGCATGTGGGTTTTGTGAGTATTGTTCCAGAAAACACACACTGTGCTCTACTGAATAGTAGAAAAGTCACATTGGAGAGAAAAATCTCCTTAACCCTGACCTTAAGATGACTAAATTTGTGGCACAGGCCGAGAGAAGCTTACCGAAGGGCTTGAGGCCAAAATTTTCAGCTATGAAAGTTTTACTTCTACTTGCAAAGAAATTAAAATGACACAAGCAATTTAAACAAATGAATTTCCTATAGCAGCATGTGCTGCATCCCTCCAGCACACTTCCTGACGCTCCTACAATCAATTCCAAGGATCATTAAAGCTGTTCTTGTGGCTCACTGACCTGTCAAGACCTTTTACTTTGACCTCTATTTGTATTAATAACTATTTTTTCTAATGAACTTCAGTTAATCATGTAGTCTGTCTGCCAAATAAGACTAGAAGGGAAAGTCCTACTGGGCATCTACTGTACCTCTTTTCTAGTGAATTATATGCCATTTGCCTTAGTATTATTCATTCATTACTGGCTTGTTACTTTTGGCTCAACCCAAAATTGGCAAGAACCCATCGTATGGGCTCGCCATCCATAGGATGAAAGGTGAGGGTCAAGTGATCGAAGTGCCACTTTAGCAACAGATCATGAGTGGCAAGAACCCAGAATACAGGAACCCCCTTCGTATTCGTAAATTTGATAGTTTATATTTTTTCTCCTGTTTTTGGTTATTCGTGAATTGGCTATGAACAAATAAATGGAAATATTTTTGGAGCTTGCCAAAAGATCATAGAAACTCGCAGACAACACTAAAAATACTAAAAATGATTTGGATCACAGGAAATCATTTTATCATCATCATTATGTGTGTGTGTGTGTGTGTGTGTGCTTAAAATATGGTGTTTGGGCTT
>JAODLD010000016.1:13004003-13016661 GCA_026781065.1 Mormyrops boulengeri
AAAATAGCGATGTCCCGATCAAAATTTTTTGTCGCCGACACCGAGTCTCAAACCAATACATGTATTTTCCGACAGCACATATGCAAACTATAGACTATAAGTACATTAAAATTATTAAAATATATGGCATATATGCTTGATAACTCAGTAGGTCTGCAGTGCAGAAAGGAAAACAACCTTTGTTTGGTCATCTTTTTTGCACAGCTCGGGTAGCGGTGTGTCTGATATGAAGTGTCGAGAGGGCAGGGCGTAACGTGGCTCCAATAGCTCCAAAAGGCAGCGAAAACCAATATTCTCAACCACGGCAATGGGTTGGTCATCAAGAGCAATGAACTCTATCACCCGCTCTGTAATCCTTTTTGCATTATCAATGTCGTGTGAAAACTTACTTTTTTTCTTGAAAGTTTCCTCCAGTGTGTGTTGCTTCGACGCAGCCTTTCCCCCAGTGAGCCGAGTGAATTCTCTGTACTCAGCTGCGTGTTTTAACTTTATACAGTATGTCTGATCAAATTTGTGGTATTAAATGAAGATCTATTACTACCTCCTCGTGAATTGCTAAATTTACAGACAGTACAAATTGCATCATGCCGCGGTCCCAGTTTATAAAGCAGCCGTATTGTGACGCATGCACCGCGTACAGCATCATGGCTGAGAAAAAAATGATGGAGTATGAAGAGTCACTGTCACAGAGTACTCAGCTGGTTGGGTGAAACAAAATCATGGTCTGGATTTATACTTTCTGGACCTGAAAATTCCACCTCTGGATGAGACCTATCTTCACTAATGGGTATGAGTTGTGGGTAACAACCAAAAGAACAAGACTGCAAGTACTGTGGCTTTGGAAAAAGAGGTCTGGTCTGTCCTGCTTGGCATGCTGCCACCGTGACCCTCACCAGGAGAAGTGGTGAGAAGATGAGATTAAATGAATCGCACACATTCCAAAAGGGCACAGAGTAATGACCACTAATTACCGAAAATGTATTAATTTCAGAAAAGCATCTAAAACAAAATGCCGACATAAACACGAACATATGCAATATAGAGGGATTAAGATATTAATTACTTTTTGTAATACAAAAGGAGAAACCTTAATTTTGCATGATGTGTTGTATTATTATTCTTGCTGTTATTTTTATTTTATTTCTTTCACCCAACCATTTTCCAGCTGCTATTCCTGCGGCCTGGAGCCTATCCCAGGAAGCACCGGACACATGGCAGGGATGCACCCTGGATGAAGAGCCAGTCCGTCACAGGGCACACGCACACGCACACCCACACACATAGACATAAATGCCATTTTAGAGGCCACCAGTTCACCTCACTTGATAAATATTCATACTTCTGAATAATAAAAATGACCCACACACAGGGTAGAAGCGGGATTTGGACTTCCAGCGCCGGAAGTGTCAGGAAACAGCACTACCTACTGAGTCTCCCTGCCACCTTGCATATTTTTTTGTCAGGAAGCCACAAAAATGCTTGTTCTAATTGTGGATGACCTTGATTAGCCCACTTTTGATTATTAGAATGTAGGGTATTAATTATAAAATGAAACTGTTTCTATTTTCCCATGATGCATAAAGGTAAGGGAGAACAGGGGAAGCCCTACCCTCTTAGTGAGGACGAATGGGACGACTCAGCGTACAAGGAAAACGGCTTCAACATCTACGTCAGCGACAACATTGCCTTGGACCGCTCTCTCCCAGACATACGGCATCCAAAGTAAGCTGACAGTACTAGACTTTTGCTATGTCAGTAACCATAAAAACTACAATAAAATAATAATTATGTAAGTATTAAATGTCAAAGCACCATATGTTTTTTAAGAAGGTTTTTCTTTCTACAATTTCCATAAAAGTTATGAAAGGATAAATTCTTGTTTAGGTGCAAGAGTGAATTAAAGTGAACAATATTTCAAAGAGCTTGGATGGCAATAGACTGGCACCTAATTATTCTTGCATGAGACCGTAGTGCTGCGAGAGGTGAATTCTTTGCAGAGTCCTTTTGCATCGAGCCATTGCATCATATAAAATGTATTCGCTTAATTGATTTTCCAGTGATGGATTCAAATATCTTTAGCACATCTATAATATACTCATTGTCTAAGAGAACAGATTGCTATAATAGACAAATCAGAGTGGTCTAGTTTACCCGACTCCCAGAGCTGCTTATCACAAATTAGAGGGAAATTGTGTGAGAGAGACTTGTTGGAGGATTTAAAACAAAAATATGTGATTCTTCATTAACAAGTACAATTTCATTTCAGAACTGCCAAAAAATATCTTAGAATGACCCAGATGCATGACAGGATCAGCGGCTAAGGATGATGGATGACTTAGTATTCTGGAATGTTTTTCATTGAAGTATCAATAAACAAGTGTAATTTAGCTGACTTAATGTACCAGATGCAATAATAAAGTGTGTGTAATTTTGAGGCGATCTCAAATCCTCTGTATATTTCAGTCAATATCCTGGAATTACTTACCCGGTACAGGAGTCAGCCTGAGCTTGAAAGCCATCTCAGGATATGTCTGATAATACACCAGGACAGACGTGCACTAAGGGACATCAAAGATGTCAGTTCACCTAAACTGTGGGTGTTTCTCAATACCAAGGAAACAAGAACATTCATGTTCTTGCCAAGAGCTTTTTTGTTAACTTGCCTCCCATGAATGAAAATGGAACGCAATGAATGATGGAATTATTGTCCTTAACGAGGATGCACCCGATGTATCTTTGATATGTGGGGCGGGACAGTAACGACATCTCCTCCGATACTTCTGTTCTTTATAATTGGAACCCTACTTTGGCAATGGAAGATGACATCAAATGGCTATGCGAGAATATACGTATAGTCAAGTATGCATATTGAGAAACACCCAATATGTCTTTAGGATATAGGGAAAATGCCAAGGGCAGACCCTTAGAGATGCTGGAAGAACGTGTGATCTGCATGCATGAAGAAAGACCCACTGAAAACACAAAAAACATGTCAGCCCTTTGCTGTCATTTCAAAATAATTTTCAGTGTTCTCTATTTACAGTCTTACTCATAATTGAGTATTGACACCCATACTGTCCATCCAGTCATCTTTGCTTATCAAATATAGAGTTGCCTACAGCCTGGAGCCAACCTCAGGAACCAGAAGCATGTTGTATAAGCCGCAAGTCCTTCACTAGACACTATGGACAATGTAGAGATGTCACTTCAATTTAGCGTTAATATTTGTTTCTAAATGAACACGTTTCATTGCATCACACTGTCAACGTTTTTAGTATTTCGGCAGCTAACAGAACAATGATGAAGTGTTAACTCTTTTAATGAAAAAAATTAATGGGTGTCTGACAAAGCAAAAGGGATTTGTTTGATATATATTGAAACACTAATATATTGTTCATTTGATGTAAGTCTCTATAGTATTGTGTGATTTATCGTATATTAGTTGCACATTAGCTGTATATTAGTTTTACTAATGATTTTCGTCATTCTTTAATTACGTATAATACAGATATTTGTGAGCTCTGCTACTGATTGTAACATTTGTTAGTTGATGTCTACCTTACAGTTGCAAGCAGAAGCTGTATTTGGAAAAATTACCCAACACCAGCATCATCGTTCCTGTTCACAACGAGGGCTGGTCTTCCCTACTAAGGACAATACACAGCGTAATTCACCGAACACCCGACCACCTGATTGCTGAAATCATCCTTGTTGACGACTTTAGCGACAAAGGTAGGTGCTGCTTCACTCTCCCATTTAACGGGCTGGTAGCTAGCTTTATTCACTAATGGGCTGGTAGCTAGCTTTATTCACTAACAGGCTGGTAGCTAGCCTTATTCACTAACGGGCTGGTAGCTAGCTTTATTCACTAACGGGCTGGTAGCTAGCCTTATTCACTAACATTGTTGAAGGGTTTGCTTTTCTCTTTCTTCTTCTTTTTTCTTCTGCTGTTTTGCAAACCATCTGTTTTTACATGGCAGTGCGCTTAAGCTTTTTTTATCCTTCAACTTACCTGCTTACTTGTATACTGACATTCTAGGGAGAAATGTGTTGGTTTCTCTTCTCCCTTACTTCCCTCATAATGCGAGTCTAAACAGCAATGATCCACCGTTCGTTTCTGCAGTGCTATTTAGCAGATCAGTTTCAGGTACACATATATTTGCATTTATTTTCCTCGTAACTCACTAGCTGGGGAACACGCAGATCTCTGTACGATTCTCTTTTGCGCTCTAATTCTTGGTTTTCTATGCTCCGTAGTGTTACACCCTAAGGGATTTGAGTTGATTATTGGGTTTTCATAGGGTGATTATTTTAAATAGATAATTGGCCATGTGTATTTTCTGTACTTAGGCATAACATATTTCTCTGGGGAAGCAGTTGACTGGCCAATAGCTTTAACAAGGACAAAAATAGAAGGTCTCTGCTCCAAATTGAATCTTTTTTATGCAGATAGACCTGGCTTTAGTGAACAGATTACCCTTTTGGGCGGGTACATCTGTTTGTTATGGACAGAGACCCAGCACTGGCAGGCTATGAGTTAGGAGAGCAGTTTTTGATTAGTGTCCGGGTGGCTGGGACTCGATGGGGCCCACCAGATGGCCACAGCTGGTCCTGCTGCATGGGCTGCAGCCCAGTGCATGGAGACTCTATAAAGGGGACCTGTTTGTGTCCATGCCAGGAGTCATCTTTCCAAGGAGGACAGTGGAGCTCTTTAAAATAATAATAATGAAGTGGTCTGAGCCACTTTATTTGAACCATTTTGAGTCACAGAAAGTCCACAGTTGCAGGGTTTTATTTTCAGTTTTATTTTCCGTCTGTAATCGTCAGTCGTCTATTCATTTAAATGTGTTTTGTTAGAATTGAAATACTCACAAGAAGTATTATTGAAATACTCTCAACAAGTATTATTGAAATACTCTCAACAAGTATTATTGAAATACTCACAAGAAGTATTATTGAAATACTCACAAGAAGTATTATGTTTTATTTTCCCATTCTTTCTTGCATCCTAAATCTGGACAGAACAGAAAACGATAACAATCAGACCAGCTAGGTCTTTGAGCTGAAGGAACCAAGACTCATGTGACATCTCTTCTTCCTCTATTATGACATATGTAACTTTAAGCATGCATTTCACTCTCGGGGGGGGGGATTATAGTTGAAATGTAGTAAAATCATAGTAAAACTGATTGGATCACATAGCGACATAGTGAAGTAAGTTTATTACTGCAGCCATTGAAGAGATTAGAATGCCATGTCATTTACATATATATTATAGCTTGAAAATCTGCACCTTAAGAAATACATAAAAATAAAATTACATTCATATTTAAGCTGCAGAGTATTTTTTAAAAACTGAAAAACGCATCACAGCCTGGCCTGGAATTGGCTTTGCTGTTGCACATTTGCAATGGTTGCGCAGCCTCCTCTGTTAAGTCAGTGCTGCTCAGTAAACAGCAGTTTGCACTCAGCCACTGTGACAAACCATTACCTGACACTGTCCTCCCACAGTCTGTAGCTGGCTCCTTTAAAGAAACCTTTAAATGAACTTGAAAGAATCCCTCTTTTGGATTTACCTTACCCTGACATTTTTAGGAAGTGCAAGGGAGTTCAGGAAAGCATTAGTTGTTGCCTTGTGCATTTATTGCTTTTTGGTGAAAGAGACTGAAAGGTTGTGTCCTGCACTCTCAGGTGACAGTTGAAGGGTTTTTACACCCTGGGGGAGTGTTTCAGAAGGTGACCTCTTCAACAGAAAGATAGGGGCTCTGGTACTTCTGCGATAACAGTATTGTAGCATTTTGGGGGGCTGGGTTCTGAGAATGGTCATTGAAATGTTTTATTTTGGGAAAAAATAGACATTTATAATTATTTATGGGTAAAAGTATGTAGAAATGTGAGAGTCTTGGTAATAATTAAGGTATGACAAAAATATAGTTACTGATATATCCTCTATGTGGAAACAATGAAAATGACACCAAAACCAGCATTTATATCGATACCTCATGAATATCGTTCTGAAGAAGCACACTGTGAAAGTGTAGTTTTTTTATTTTTTCCCACACAAATTGATCTTATCTCAGGTGGCATGGTCTTCAGAGACTCTCGGCAGAGCCCTTGACATCGCTATAATTGCAGACTAGACAGTTTCTATGATCATTCAGCCATTAAGTGACATTCAGTAAAAGCAGTTTATTTACCCTTCTACAAAACATTTCTTTACACTTTTAGTCTGACATCAGTTTGGTTAATGCCCATGGGTTTGTAGGCCGATTATGAATGAACATTTCCATTAAGGCTCACACTACCTCACAGCTGTAATTCAGCAGTCGAGCTGAGAGGATTGATTGAATCGATCACTACCTCCGTGCAAGCGTGGACCCTGTCACATTATCTGCTGCTTTTGGATTTTCAGCCTCTCCCGAGCTCATTTCCTTGTCAGAGTGGAAATCTCGTCAAATGATCAATGGTTGAAGGTTGTCTATCACTCTTGATTGGGTTTTCAGCTTGTGGTGTGATCTGTGATAGAGGGCCTTGATTGAGTTGTCTTACGTTTGTGTTTTCTGGGAGCAGTGCATCCCTAAGAAGTAAAAGAGTTAACTGAAAGCAAGCAATTACTTAGCACCTCTTAAATCCAGGTGCCGAGTGTTGATTGACTGTATTTGACATAATGTTGTCGGTATCTTTTCAAGAAAAGAATTTGCCGCGTTTTCTCTTATCGACAAAAAGTTAGTTGCAGCAAAGATGAAAATTCTTTGCATTATTACTGAATTTTAAATTTCAAAAAGGAAAAATAGCGAGTGTTACACAAGTGTGCTTCTTTAAATGTGTGTCATGTTACTGATTTTCAGAGTACAGTGATCATTCATTTATGTACAGAACTAAGTACATACATGCCCCCACAAATAAACTGTTACTAACAGATGTTCCATGAATCTCAGGAACAGATGAGAAGAAATGATTTGGTTTGTACTGTATCGTGAATTTCTTGGAGTGGTTTACATCCCTCATTTCTCATCCATTTTCTACTCCCGCCTAATGCAAATTCTGTCAGGCTTAAACCCCTATTCCTCCAATATCTTCTACATACTGCGATAACCCCCCTCCCCCACCACCCAAGATTTATTTAATTACATGTCAAAATGCAGTCCACAATACGACAGAGATGTGATAATTGTCTTTTTTTATAATAATAATAATTATTATTGTTGTTGTTATTATAATTAATATAAATGATTATTGTCATTATTTTGTGATGTGTTTATAACAAGCGAAATAGTCAGGAACATGAACTTTGTCATTACCCTCACCTTGTGGCCTGTTACCATTGTCACGGACTTTAAAGCAAAATCAATCCTGTAGGAGTTTCTCAAACCGTCAATAGACAAAACTGGCTGACCTTTCTATAAATGTTTAGTGAATCGTTCCAGAATCTACTATCTGTCAAAATGCCAAACAGCCTTTAGCCGTGAGATGTAGAAAAGCATCATGAACCTATTTACATTTTAGAGGTGACTCAGAGGGATTTTAACGTTTATTTTGCATTAAGCTGTGTTTATATTTCATTATATGAAAGGAATTTTGAGAAGTGTAAATTATGCCGATTTTGATTAAAATATGTAATTTTAATAAATGTCTCATCCCTTCAGTAAGACTGAACAAGGATATAATCTTGCAAAGGCAGGAATTCTATATATAACCATGCTCATTTCAATTACATATAAATATATATATATATATATATATAAATGTAGAGGTGACACCTATGTAGAGGAGCCGTTTTTGCTGTCCCGTTTCAGGCACTCCAGATGGGCAACCTGTCTTACTGTCAAGTGTGTTTGTTTAAAACCTGCACCCAAAACACTAAGAGCCCTGATTCTCGGCTGCTACGGGATGTTCTCCTTACGCTCGTGTACACAGGTCGATGATGGATGATCACTCAACCTCGGGACACCACACTCGGTTGATTGATGTCCCTTTTGACTTTCCATTTTACCAGTGGCTCCCATATGACGAGTTTCATTTTCGATAGGAACTGTCAGCCCGGGAACCGTGATATGAAACAGCTCAACGAATAGCTGTATATCTGATTTTTTTCCAGTGCTTAGAAAGCACTGAGGTAAAGTCCAGAAGAATATAATTTTTCTGTGTGCCAGTAATTAGGACTTCGGTGTTATTTAATGTATGTAGATTACAGTAGGTACAATTATCATAGCAGAGTTGCTCTGTGTCAAGTTTATACTAATAATTTAGCTTTTTACATGATATAATGTCCACGCAACATTTCCCGTAATACAGAAGCATTTTGGGAGTTTACGGGTCATGGTATATTATAGCAATTATTACATTTCTTAATGTGGGTCAGTCCATGGTGAATTTTGTTAGTTTAAAATGGCACAAAAACTAGATAACACAAAACTGGAATGAGAGATTGAATATATTGAAAGCTGCTTTTGAAATGAGACTGTTGTTATGTTCTGAATGATGTTAAATAGCATCCTAACGATAACGCATCAGCTCACAGACCGCATTTTTCAGAGATATCCATATAACTTTAACAAGTAACTCACAAAAGATATCTCTTTATAAGGAGAGTATGGGCAAATTTAATTTTTCGTCATGGTGGCAACAATATGCGGCCTTATAACTCAGTTGTAGAAAGTCAAAAAACAAATACATTTGTTGCAATTTACCACAAAACTTGCAATAATTAGAAATTTTGTTGATTTGTTTTAAAGAAACAAGATTAAGAATAATGTTCATGCCAAATCTTTTTCTGGATCACAAAACAGACATGCATTTTTTAATGAGTAATCATGTTGCTTATACCTACTACATTTCTGTAGAAACCATTACAAATTGTTGAGTTTATTAACAATGCCATTACGGAAACTCATTTGTTAGGCTACTCATTAGAGGGTACGGCGTGATAAAGCTGACTTCGTAATGAACAGCTAATTGCAAACAGCAATGGTTGTGGTGAATTTTGTCCAGCTGCTAATGCTGGGCTGGCTGGGAAGGCATACGCTGCTTTATTAAACCAGAGACAAAAGGCCAATGGAACAACGCCGACAGCACAGACGGTGAACGGCTGAGACAATGCCCAGCTTCTTTCCTTTCACTCGCTGCTAATCCCCTCACAAACACAGTTCTTCTCGATTGTTTCTCTATCCCCATTTTTAATTTCTGTTTTTTTATTATTCTACCAGAAATCTTGATAGTTGCATTTCACAATTTTTTTTTGTGCAACAACAGTCAATTTTTATAAGCACAATGCTCTGAGAGAGAGACAAAAAAAGACTTTATGAAGAAGTATGTTTTGCTGACAAATGACATCCGAGTTATAGTGAGCATGTTAATGTTTGAAGCTATATTAATTCACACCTTGTGCTTTTCCGCTTTTGGAAAGTAAACAGTAGAATTTAATTTTGGTGCATTTCTAGTCATTTTGATGCATAGTTGTCTTACAACATTACAAATTGCATTGCTTAGTATGAGTACTGGCCTTTTGTGGAAGAGTGAAAAGGAGAATTTTCATAGCTTTTTGTGCATGCATTCAAATGCATGTATAGTATGTTTTATATAGATAATAGAGGTATATACTAAAAAATAAAACTAAAAATGAAATATTATTATTATTACCAGTTATACACATATGTAAAATTTATACTTGTTTTTCGTCTGTGTCCTAAAACATTCTTAACAATGAAAAGCCACAATCACATGTATGATCATAAGTACCCTCGGTAATGATAAATTTAAATAAAGTTCCCAACAAAACCAGTCACTATTCTGAGAGTAACTTGTATTTTTTCCCCATCCATTCTATGAATGTGTGTCCCCAAATGGACATGAACAGAATGGTTGACAGAAACTGTAAGAATGCTCGGAGATATGGAAATGAATATACAGAAACGTGTCAAGTTAGATGCTGGTTGGGGTCATGGTTACAGTATTTTTTTCTTTGACATTCAGCATCGTTACTTTTTCTGTAGCCCTTTAGGTAAAGATAAAACCAGATGTGACTCATAGCCTGTCTGTAAAGTTCTATGAAGAGTAACAAATGATGACATGTTAGGAAACACCTTTGCATGGTAGCTATTAAGTGGGACAAATCTGACTTTAAGTCAGTACCAGTGCTTACAAGATGGGATTAATTTAGTCAATGATAAATTATATAATTTCTATAATTAGGGATTCCCAATTCCACACTAAACACAGCAGTTTCTCTAGCAGTGCTGGTAAATCCACTTGAGCAGGGGTAGGTCTAGTCTTGCTTTGTTTACTTTCTATCCACCAGATGTGCATAGAAAATAAACATCCGGACCAAGATTTTGTTTCAACCAACCAACTGAGTACTGTATGAATGTGACTCTTTATATTCACCTGATTGGATGAAACAAAACCTTGGTCTGGATTTTTACTTTCCGGAGCGGAATTAGCCAACTCTATTTAACACAATATTTGCTGTAGTCTTACTGGTGATTAATTATATATAGTATCAATCAAATGTATGCACACATCTGCCTGAACCCTTAACAACGTGCTTTAAACTGTATAGCCTTGTCTATTATCAAGAGTGGAAGTAATGGCCAAATCAGTCAAAATTTGAAATATTTGGATCCAGGATAACACAAGGAGTTCAGGGAAGACGCTGCTTAATAGTCATGAAATCCTCTTTTTATAATTTAATGGGAAAGGCTGCAATAATTCCTCTGTATATTCCTCACATGCCACACGACTGTACTCAGCAAAACATAAATGCATTATAGCTGAGTCAATCTCATGACACACTTGAGCAGTGATGGGTCCAGAATTGGTTTCATTAACTTTAGTCTTATTGATAATTAATTGCTATATACAGTATTAATGAATAGCCGGAATGTGGATGCATATCTGCACTTTAAACTGTATACCCTTGTCTATTTTCAAAATGAAAATTGGTGATAAGGCCTAATGAGACAAAATTTGAAATATTTGGGTCCATCCACAATGTACTGGTCATTGAGAGGACACGGACAGATTTGTATTTGAGGATACCACTGTCAAGGATAGCAGTCTCACTGTCTTAATCTTGGGTTGCTTTGCTGCTGGCAGAATTAGTGATCTTTAATAAATTCATGGCAATTTCCACCACCATTACTGTGATAGCATACCTCAAAAGCATGCCATCCCATCAGGATTACGTCTGATTGGACAGTTTTCCATTTTTCAGCAAGATAACAATGACAAAACAGTTCAAAACAGTGCAAGAACTATCTGGGGAAGAAGGAAGTTGAAGGACAGCAAAAACTGAAGACCTGGCCTGCTCAGGCTCCAAACACCAGAAGAGTCACGACAAAGCAGCTCATCTCTGGGAAACTGGTGCAAAAGAATTCCTGCTGGTGCTTTTTAAGCAAATGCAGCATGTTTGTAAAGCTGTTAGCAAAGAAAATGATAGCTATTTTGAGCAATCATGGAATCAGAGGCTATTTTCATTTTCTTGAATGCTTTTTGGTACTCTAAATGTTTCCATATTTTTTTCATCTTCAGTTATTTTGAGAGAGATATATTATGTAAACCATGTATGATGAACCCTACTCTCTAAAAAGCTGTCACTGTATGGAAGCACCTAGCTTATTGTCAGTGACCCAAGGAGAAAATACATTACACACGTGGCATCTGTGTAGCAAGGCTAAATGGAATTAGCATCACTTGATCAGGTCTGATACGTAAACAACCTTCAAAGCTGAAGAAACGTATTGGGCATTTTGTGGAAGACATCTTGCTCCATTATTTTTTTTTGTCCTGTTATACCTAACTGATGCTGAAGGTACCATATTAATCAGTATTTTTTTGTGGTTTCCATTTTTCATTTTTACATTTTTTTTGCCTATTATATCTGCAGGGAGCCAGGAAGAATCAGGTAGTGCCTAAATGCGTATCTGCATACCCAGTTTTCAATGCCTGCGATTACGATAGAACCCTGCAAAATCAATATCACTTTAGTATAACTCAGAAGGTGATGCACTGGGGCTGATGAATGTTCCACACCTATGGAGCAAAGACACATTTCTTTCCTGGGGGGGGGGCATGGGATTGGGGGCATGGAACAGCTGCGACGACAAATCGATACATGAGGAGGCCGGGTTTCCGTGTACGCTTGGTTGCCGGTGCAAACAAAGTCATAAATAATTCTAATGTATAATATGTGCAAATGTGACATTTCTTTTATGAAAATTACAGTTTCTATAATGCAAAATCACTTTGTTAGCAGCGGGTGCTGTCAATTGAAGGTGTTTGGGGCCATTAATGTGGTTGCTCTCCGAAGAATTGCTGCCACTGCAAAAACCAAAGGTTTCTTTTGGCAAATTGAATAATTACCAGTGTAAAGTTGTGTAAGACTGCTCTGTGTAATCGCAGTGGCTCTGTATAATCGCAGTGGTTACATCTGCACTCAAGCACAGTTGTATATATTCGTTTACGCCATTATTGTGAAGACTTGTCAATGCAGTATACAAGATAAGGTGTTGCTCCACATCCCATATTCGTGAAGCACTATACTAGTGAAGTATATTCTTGTATATATTATATATTTCAGTTTTACTGTAAAAAATTTTATGTCCACAGTTTGGATTCTCTTCAAAAATAACAAACATGACAATTACAATATATATATACT
>JAODLD010000016.1:13030152-13043827 GCA_026781065.1 Mormyrops boulengeri
CACCCCAATTGTGCCCCCAAAACCCCCCAAACCACCACACCCCCCCCCCCCCCCCCCCCCCCATCCCGTCTCCCTGGTACGAGTTCTTAACCCCTTAGCCTCTATTATTCTGGAATTATTCTGAAGAGTGTCCGTTCAGAGCCATATTCGACAAGGGACACCCAGCACATTAACTAACTTAAGTGCATCTGAGTGTCCAACACTAAAGTGCATGACAAATGAAACACTTGCTTTCTCTGTTATGAAATGCACTGGAACTTATTAAATTAGGTTACAGGAAATTCCATTGCAAAGATGCACAAACAAGTCATATGATTGAGAGCACCCGCTTTCAGCCTCTGCTTTTCCTGAGTTCGCATCTTCCTGTTTGCCTCTTATCTGAGCTCTATGATAAATTCATACCTGGAAATATGTGTATGTTCTGCATTTTTGTCAAATAAATCATCTACCATAGAATCACAAGATCTACTGTATGTAAGAACACAGAATTTTACGAGGTTCCTTCAGTCTCCAAAGCACATAGCACACGATGTAAAATTTCTCTGTAATCTTGTAACGTTACTACTGTGCTATATTGGATGTAATTTCTATATTTTGGGGGCATTTAAAACATATATATTTACTTGTGTGTAGCCCAGTATTAAATATCTACATACCTATATGCCCACTTTTAGTTTATATACTAATGCATATACATTTACATACCAAGTAGCAATTAACTTATTTGAGTTTATGGCTAATTTTATCGACAGCAATCACTGTTTTAAAAAGTGGTTTTCAATTTTCAGTAACACTTTACTTGAGTAGCTTAGTAACTCAATTTCTACTGAAGTACAAATCATGAACAAATATATTCCCTGCATGAAATACATGAAGCGTCATGATTGATTACTGGTGAACGAACATAGGATCAGTAAGTACATAACACTTAGTTTATGATTAATTAATACATTAAGTAAGAGTGTACTACTGCAGTATTTCAGCACTACAGGTAATGCCAATTTCTGAGAGGGCATCTTTCCATACAGCTAGAAAAGAAACTGAAACTAAACTGCTAGAAACGGAACAGTTTTGAGTTACGCCAAGCTGTAACTGTGCTTCTTTGTATATTCAGTTCTACTTCAAAGGATTAAACTAGCTATAAAACACTAATGCGGCATTAAAATTATTACTCATTACCGAATAAGAAATGCATTACAAAGGCCAATTAAAAAAATATGGGAATAATTCTTTTGAAAGATATAAGGCTATAAAATTTCTCTGTGCAACTTGATATTTTTTTAAAGTTCAGGTCTCCAGAGAAATAATGACGCAGGTTAAAAATGCTATTTTCTGGTGGGAAAGTATATGTTAAGAAAGCAGGTTACATAAACTTTTTGGTAGGTTAGGTGAAAATAGAGGCCGACCTAACCACGATTCTCTTTTATGTTAGTCGAACCTGTGGCCAACATGAGGCCTTGATAGATTTTTTTAGAACTTCTTTTTTTAATGGCTGAAAAGGCAAAAACATGGCTATCCAAAATTGATATCCTTTTTCACAAACAATGGTTGCATCAATCAACAAGATTAAGGGCATTTGCTGAAGCCAGACAGAAACCCGGATTTCGGAGATCATTTGTATGTATTCAATTTGTCAAGTTGCCTTGCTATTTAAAATTTGTAAGGCTTACACACTGTAATTAGAATGTGGGTCCCAGTACACATTGGGCATCCTTATCTTTAGCAAAGTTATTCAATATTTATGTCAAGCTAAACTTGCAACAGTGAACTCTTTTGCATCTGGTTATAGCTTACTGCCTTACGACGCCTTGGTTTAAAAGTGATTTCAGCTATCTTATTTCAAATATGAACTCATATGTTTATTTTCTCTTCTTTCCTTTAAGACATCACATTTTTCAGACATCACACGTTCGATCAGCCTGGTTTAGATACTAAATTAATAAATACTAAATTTTTTATTACAAATATTATATTAAATATGATCTTAAATATCATATTGTACAACTCTTTTGTGCATTAATGCCTCAGACATATCAGAGTACTACAACCTCACTTTCATTCTGTGTCTTCCTCTTAGATAGTCAAATAACTCTTTCAGTGCAATAGCCTAACAGACATGTGCAATATTCCACTTTTGTGTACAATATACTGTCTTAATACTGACCTGTACCTGTGGAAATGGCAATAAAGATATCTATCTATCTATCTATCTATCTATCTATCTATCTATCTATCTAAATGACATGGAGACATGACGTGGGAATTAATTTAGGGGCAGGTCTTACAAAAATGGCAGGAATGAGGGAAAAAGTTGTATAGCAACTAAGATCTGCAAGGTATGTGTAGGTAATTTTTTCTTTTATCTGGTTTGATACAGAGACCCATTGATTCTTGCTTATTGCTATGGTCCCTTTTAGTCTAAGTGTAAACTGTTTTGTTTGTTTGTTTGTTTGTTTGTTTGTTTGTGATTATCATGCGACAGCCTTATTTTGCCTCATGCCTACTGGATGGTCAGTTTCATTCCATCTCTGGGAGTTTGCATAGTGGCTGCAGTACCACCCAGGGTGTACTTTTTTAAGTAAATAATAATTAATGCATTGGGTTTTGTTCATATTCTTTTTAATTGTATTATTACCATTAGTTGTGAAGTGCACTGGCATTCATTTTATTTTTTTGTCCATAATTATTATTTCGATTCACTTATTTTCAGTGGTATTTGTGTTTCTCTTGTCAATAAACAGAAATGCCTTTGGTGCAGGTCAGACTGACATCACGTGGAATAAAAATAGGAGAGATAATCTCTCAATTCTTTTGTACATTTCAGTAGAAATGTGTTTCACCACACATTTATTACTGTATCTGTCACAATTTTTTTGTCTGTTTATTTATTCATTCATTCATTTGCTTACTCACTCATTCATTCATTCATTTAGCCAATCTATTTGTTTATTTATTTCTCAATCGAAAACAGCATGATTTTAAAAATCAGAATAATGATTTTTTTTGAAGTAATGTGGTCCATATTTGTGGGACTAATGTAGCTACTGCTGTTAGATGACATTTTCAAATGTGTAGCATATATAGACCAGAAATCAAAATGTCAATTATAAAGTCACTGGAGTATGTAATTACTATATACATGTTGATGCCACTTATGGTTTTATTAAACAAAACCATTTGTAGGCACAGTTTTTCAGGGTTACATGCATAGATCTGCAGTCTCATAAGATGAGAGGCTGTTCACATCTGCTTTGCTTTAATGACCTGGTTTATTTATTGAACAGTCAGTTGATATGGTGCCATGAAACAGTCAAACTTCTCATTGTTCCCCAAGAACGGTATGTTTTGCGTGGAGCTAGTCCCAAAGTTTTTCTATTAGTAATGCCCAGCAAATAAAGGTTTCTAAAAACACGCTCTTTTTTTGTTAAATTAATAGAGCATTTCTTAAACATTTAAGCACCGTTTTTATTTCACTGAGATAATGAACATATATTTCCCTCAAACACGGGATAAAATGTGCTGCCACATAGACATCTGCTGTCTCCATTTCAGAAACCTAACAAAGTATCTAGAGCTTCTGTTTCACTAATCAAATGAAGAACAGCTAATTGTGTTATAGAGTTAGTTTGATTAATGTGTAATTAATGAATGTGTGTCAGTTGTTTATTTTTTGGGGATGCTTGCCTCCAGATGTGAGTGAAATTGTCGTCAGAGTAGTGAGATATAGTACATGGAACATCTGTTCGCTTCAGCGAGGTTTGGCTGGGCTGAGTTTGAGATATGGAGGGATATAAATAAAATATAGTCTGCAGGAAGCCCATTTGGGAGCGAACAGCCGAAGCTGGGGCTCCATGGACAGTAAGGCTCTGTGCCATATGTGATGCTGTCCTGTATCACTGTCCTTAATTTAATGGGATTCTTCATGTCACTCCATGATTAGACTGCAAATAAACAATGACATTTGTAATTTCCTATGATTTCTTTAAAAATCGTGAGGAGCAAGTCTTTAAAGCCCTGGTGCTCAGTGCTTTGATGCGTGCTTGTGAGACATGGACACTATCCAGTGAGCTGAGACGAACACTGGACTCCTTCGGGACTGTGTCTCTTCGAAGTATCCTTGGGTACCGCTGGTTTGACTTTGTGTCGAATGAGCGGTTGTCAGCGGAGTCCCGAATGAGGCACATTACCTGCATCGTGAGGGAGCGTCAGTTATGGCACTATGGCCGTGTGGCACGTTTCCTTGAGAGTGATCCGACTTACAGGATCCTCATTGCTGGGGACCCGAGCGGCTGGACCAGGCGAAGCGGACGTCCACATAACACCTGGCTGCGACATTTCTGGAGGGTGGGACTGGACCATGTGTCAGCCTGGTGGTTGTTTGTCATGTGATGGGTGCAACAACATGCTCTACCTGTGCATGCTGCCCAACCTGACCTGACCTGACCTGATTTAAATATCAAATATAAGAATATGTACCTTACAGTTCGCAAAATAAAGGGGCAAATTCTCTTAAATTACCTGGGGAGATGTAACAATGATAAAAAATAATAATAATAACAATAATAACAATAATAATAATAATAATAATAATTATTATTATTATTATTATTATTATTGTTGTTGTTGTTGTTGCTGTTGTTATGTCACATTTCCCCAGGTAATTTAAGAGGATTTATAAATACCTTTATAAACACCTTCTGGATTATTCTGACCATTATAATGCATTATGAAGGTATCTATAGTGTACTATAGGTGAGAGCTTCATAGAGCATCCATAATGCATAATAAACATGGCTATAATATATTCTTTTGCATAAATAGTTACTGCCATGTTTATAATACTTTATGAATGGATTATAATGTATAATGAAGGTATTTATAATGCTTTAAGTGTTACCAAAAAGATTACAGTTTGAAAAAAATGGATTTACTTGACTTCACAATAAATGTTAAGTAGCATTTTTGTGAGATATGCTTGATATGGAAAAAAGCCGAGTGAATTTCTGGGAAACATCATGCATATTCTCTCACAGAGCAGTTTATTATGTACGCTGGTGTGCTAAAACACCAGCTACTAACCACAGTGCATCGTGTGGCTGCAGATGAATATACGTATATACTGTAGCATGTAGAGGTTCATTTACTGTTCAACTAAGTATTAGAATGGCTAAGATGCCTGAATAGTAAGATTCAGTCCATGGAACATCTTGATGATTTTTAATGTATCTAGAATTTACATATAATTGCACCATGAACAATAAATCCAGTCAATTCCATTTCTGTAGCCGAAAACTCCATGTTAATGAGGGCGGTCAGAGGGGAATGGTCAGCCTCATTAAAACTAACAGGAAGGCCACAGGTGCAAAATTAACAGCTCGATACAACAGCAGTATGCAGAAAGGCTTCTAGAAATGCACAACTCGTCTACCCTTTAAGCAGTTCTGGAGGCAAAAGTGGGTGCTACCCAGTACAATTACTTGTACCTAATAAAGTGGCCAGTGAGTGTACAGAGATTCCCATGGTGGTTGGTATTCATTATTCCAATTTTTCAACTCTGGGGGAATTCAGAGTCCTTCCCAGAATTTCATATTTAATATTCTCTATTAGACATATAATTAAGCATCACTGGAAAATACGAAATTGCATGCAAAATCATTGTATTATTTTTGGTTTCTTTTGTATTAAATAAATGTGAGTCAATCCAGGCCTCAAAACAGGAGTGTATAAGGCGTGGAGCCACAAGGGCACTGACCCAAGCTGAAAGCCTATTGGCTCCAAGAATCTCTCCTCCCCGTCACTCTCAGACCATATCATTGGTAAATGATAATAGTGGCCCCTCTGTATGAATCATGGCCCCTCTTATGGCCCGCACCTTAAAACATGCCTTACATTATACAGCGCTGTTATTCTTGTTGTATTTGTACAAACAATATGTTTACATTTATTTTGTGTTTTCATGTATTTTCATAGAAGTTTAATGATGAATGAAGAATGTACTGTTTAATATATATTTTTTTTTGCTTCATGTGATCAGTCAGAATTGTATTATTTTTGTTTTTTTCTTTGATATTGCTAGTATAACACGAAAAAAAGGTTTCTAAGTTCTTTAAATACTGATATCTGGACATGTGAGAGAACTTGTATTTGCACAGGACACATACGAATAAATGAACACATACCAGTGGTAGCAATAATTTATCGTAAGCTTACTGTGTTTTGCATGGGTGAGAATTAAGGCCCTTATCATGCTACATGGTATATTTACAGAATGCTGTGGAACACAGTGTTTCCACTGACAAGACGGAACTCTCCTGACTCTGTCTTGCAGTGCGGCAACACTGGTGCTCTCCGTTGCTGTAATCTTGTGCCGAGCTGACAGGCCTTTCACCTGCCTGATAGCTTCGTGTTGAGCTCTGATATCATTGATTTCCTGCGAGGGGGGATTTAAGCTCAGGCTCCCGTCGACTGGAGACGTGTGAGCGAGTCTCACATTTTCTAATTGGGTTCGGCCCCCAAGGATCTAGAGAGTGGACTGGTGCCCTTACTAAATTTGCCTCAAGGACACTCTTTATTAAAGAGAATGAATTATGCCTTCTGATCAAAAATCCAATTAAACTGATCTGATCCTGATATTACAGTGTGCACACAGTGAAGAGGTGTTTCTTTAGAAATTTCTTTTTCGGAGAATCCCATGTAGTTATATATAACCCTGACTATTAAATAAGTAGATTATTGGCAAGAAATAAACAGTATCAGTTAATAGCAGATGCTGAAAATCATCCTCTGTTTATTGTAAAGTTTTGTGACTTTAAAGTTTAATTTTCCACATTCATTTTGGCATTTGATGAAGTATATTCAGCATTTTGAGAAATGCACTAGAAATTTCATGATTATTTCATTTTGAAAATAACTTCTGTGGTAACTGCTGTGGTGCTTCTGACTGACAGTAATCAGGCAGTTACTGAATATGTTGTGTACACAGTTGCCAGTTTTGGCAGATGTGGTGATTTTTCTGAAAGTGATTACTAATCGCATAAAGCTGGAAGACAGGAAAAATAAATTTGAAAATCAATGTCAGATATCCTACCACAGAAAGGCAGAAACTATATAATCTCTGCATGCAAATATTTTACATTTTAGTTGACATCTGCTTGTTATTCATGCAGTATTTAGCTATCCACTCTAGCTTATGAACACCAATGTGTTTCAAACAAATTTGAAGCCAAGAACACCGATGAAAATGTAAACAGCAAGGTTAGATAAAACTGAGAAATGTTTGTGCTGTCTTAAAATTAATCCTGGAGAAAGAATGTATCTAAATGAGGGTAAAGGGGCTGTTTTAGCAGAAATACATTTTAGCTAAACTGGCATCTGTTAAACAGGAGCTTGCTGTTTTGCCAGGTAGCAGAGGTCAATACCAAGAATTATTAATTCGTCATAATGGTGCGTGCTTCATTGAAGGAGACGTTAACCTATTGATTTGCTACACCCTGCTATCATGGCAGGATGCCAGTCGTTAAGGACTGCTACAGTATGTCGGCAAGGTAGAAATGCAACAAAGGTTGCCAGGGCAACTTCAAGGATTGTTAGATGGATTCCCATCATGAACCTGACATGTTTTGAGTTTCGACAGCTAAAGCTGGTCAGTCTCTGTGATTTGGGAAGGACTTTGTTTGGCGTTTTTTGTCTTATACCGTAACATTATCGTTAGTTTGACACCGTGATTCCCTGCATCCCCACAGTAGCTCTTTTTCTTTACTAGAGCCCTTCTTGTGTGTCAGCAGCAATGGGTGAAAATGTTGGGGATTGAGTATCTTCTTCCTTCTTCATTCATTCAGTCATATGAAACGACTAAGAGGGTTTTAGTAAGTCTTTGAGTGAAATAAATCCGACAGTAATTGTGCTGTCCCGGAAAATTACTTAATTGTTTAATTTTCCTCAAATCCGGGAATACCAAGATTGGGAAAAGACACCCTCACTGCTTAATCAGGCTTGTCATTGGTGCATTTCCCTCCAAAAGCCACTCTAGAGTAGACCTTTGTACTTTAGCCCCATTGTCGTGATTAATGGGGTCCATTACAACGTCAAGTCTTCCTCTACTGCTTGTTTCTAATTACTGTCCCTGTTTTTCCACTGTTTGGGAAGTGTTAAAGCCGAAAGTACATGATAACCTGCATTTGGTGACGCTAAAGTTTACTGTAAGAAGTAATATGTCAAAATAATTATGCTTTAAGAGTTTCAGGGAAATCTGAACAATATTATATGTCAAACAGATTATCTTCTCAGGACAGACTAACGATTGTGAGGCTATGATGAAACTGCATTGCACTTTATCATGGAGTTTTAATAACTGAGTGTGTCTGAGAGTTAAATATAGATTTTCACACTCTCACACTCTCCTACACATGCTTCCAGTCCCTGCCAGGACGCTCTTTCCACACAAAGCGATGGAGGTGTGAGACCTGGGGAGGCTGCTGCTCTATAGCTAGCTTTCCTTTGCTTGCTAATAGCAGGAAATAATCCTTCTGCTTTAAAAAAAAAATATATATATATATACACAGTATTGTCAAAGAAGAATTAATGCATTGTCTGGTTGTATGACTTTCTTAGTGTTTCTTGCATTATTGTAGGCTAACTTTTATGAAATGTATTGTTTCTCTTTTGTCTGGTGTTTTTCCTTATATATAACAAAGCTAGGGCTCAGTGCCGTGTGTTTTTTTCGGCTGAATACCTCGTCCATGTCGACACGGATATCAAAGCAGCAAAATCAGGCAGCTTCCTTTGTTCTGTTAAACTGAATGCATCACAGAGTGAAGTAACAGCACTATAATATATATAATATTAAATTAGAACATGCACTAAGGAAGTATAGATTAACGCAAAATAATGTGAAATTGGTATGATCTGTAATTAAATACTGACTAGACATGAATAAACATCTAATCTAATGTACAGCTGACATAGTACTCGTAGTAACGTGCTTTCTGTTGCCATGAATGAATGGCATGCAGGCAGCAGTCAGTACAGAATGTGTCAGTATCTACAGTATAAAGGTTTTTATGAAAGCATGAAGGAACTCCTTTAGGTCAGTAAATGTGAACTGACAGTTGGGTCAGAGATAAAGGTTTCTGTCACTTTCGGATTGAAAGTGATTCATGGAACCTCTGTCTGAAGATTACTTACCCTTTTTACTTTATTTATACCTTCCAAGATCAATATATATACATATATGTTCCTTTTCTATAGCTTGCAGTATACTCAACATGCAGTATACTCTAGAAACTGATTTGAAAAATAATAATCTGTAATATCACAATGCAATAATGGTACTATGCACATTCCATATTTATTTTGTCTTTCATAAGGACAACATCAGTAACTGATGTTCTGCAGGGTTGTACAGGTCCTTGCAATCTGCCGAATTCCTTCACATGACAGTTTGCCATATATATTTTTAAATTTCTACTGGTTGACTTTTCACTTCGGATCATTTTTGTTATGGCACAGCATAATGACAGGAGGATACACAGTGCAGATTAGTAACATAAAGGGGATTTTATTGACAATAGACCGAACAAAACAAGAGACAAAGGGACCACGAGGGGTCAAAACCAAAGCAGATAGTTAAATAAAGAAGTAACTAGGGCTGGGAAAACAAACACAAGGAAAAACACAGGGACTACAACCAAGAAAACACCTGGAAACACAACCAGGTCATACATAGAGGACCAAACGCAATGAATGACTGTGGAACAGTACAAGAGAAGGAACAGGTGAGGGTAATTACCAAACACTGAGGACTTCAAACACGAGCTGGTATAACAAAGAACAAAAACACTAAACAAGAACCAGTAAAACACAACATAACGAACAAGGGGGAAAAGCCACACACTCAGACCATTTGCCCACACTGTGGCCTGGGGAGCAGGGGAACACATTGGGACCTGTGAAGTGCAGAAGGCTAGGGAAACACAGAACGGGATGACCAGCGACACCAGCTGGCCTAACAGGGAAACAACAGACGAGGCCAAGACTGATCCTGACAATTTTCCAGTGGATTCACTGGCTCGTTATTTAACCTTATTTAACTATTTCGTGGCTGATTTTGATTTTTGGAATCATTATCTGGCTGGCAGGTTTGTTGGCAGGGTGATCCTGTCCCGTTACAGATGGGAAAAGTGTGAGGCTATATTGTGTTGTGATTCCATCTCTCTTAGCAAGGCCAAGGACTTGTGAAAGTTAACCTAGAAATAACACAGAGTTTATATTCAACAAAAGCTTCATCTTTACAAAACAGCTGGTCAGAAGGAAGAAAAAAGTGAATTTCTGGCTGTACCCAATGATACTTTGTAAATTTAAATTGCTATTTCCAGTTCGTCAAGGTAATATTAATGCAGCTGATTTAAAACTCTTGGGAACTTTGTCCACTTTTTGTCCTTTGACTTTGTGTTTTTCAAACCATCTATTGCAGTTCATGTAGAACGAAGATTAAGTTGTGGCCTCAGCCTGCCAGAGAGGTTACTGTTCCAGAAATCTTCTAGTGATTGACCGAGATTTGTCAAAGATGCATTTTACATTTTTTTTAACCAATTCCGGATCTGTAGAGGATAAGAACCTTTTGTATGCTGTCTTCAAAGAGTTCTTGCCCATGCTGAAAGCTGACAATGGATTTTGAATCTGTCTGACCTCCATTTTATACGTCAGAGAAACAGAAGATAATCAGTGGACACTGTATCTTTCCTAAATTTGAATTGTACAAAAAAAACATGATTTCGCAAATTTAATCGGATCTTCTTTGAAAGAATAATTGTGAAATACTGTAATCCAGATATTTAATAATTAAATTATTATTATTTAGATAACCCAAAAGATAAAACACAAGGTCATTTTCACATTATTTTATCAGCCTTAGTCACTTACTAATGAATCTGCAAGAGGACACATTAAATGGATGTGATGCGGTTTAATTTTTGCACACATTACTCTTTGCATTATGCTTTTGCGGCTGGATGACTTTCAATTCGGTTCCAGAAAATTCTAAATGGCTTAATATTAAATCACAGATTTAACATTTTATGTTATCCATAGTATATATAGTGTGAGCTATACATTACAAGTGTAAGCCTTGTACTATAAGCGAAATATATATCACTTACATTACAAGGCTTACACTTATATTGTTTCATAAGCATTTTTCCAAATTTACGGTATAGCAGAGTTTAAAGGACTTAAGTGCCCGAACCACAATGAAATGCAATGTCAGTGTATTGTGCTTGGGCAGTCAGTAGGCTATTGGCTACAGTCATGGAGTTGTAACTTGAAAGTCCTACCAGTCCTCTGACCATACTCTGCTTCCTTTCTGGCACCAATAAAGAAGATGATAAAAATAATAGTAATAATAATAATAATAATAATAATAATAATAATATTATGATGATGATGAAGAATGTGTGTGGAGTTTGCATGACCGCCCTGTTTCCTTCGGGTACTGTGGTCCCCCCCCCACAGTCCAAAAGTGTGCTAAGGTGGACTGGAGTTACCAAATTGTCCATAGGTGTGAATGGTGTGTGTGTTTTGTGATAAGTGGGTACCCTATCCTTGGTTATTCCCTTCTGGGATAGGCTCTGGACCCCCCCGCAACCCTGAATAGGACAGCTAGGTACAGGAAATGGATGGATGCATAATAATATTATTAATATTAATCAAACAAGAAGAAGAAGAAGAAGGGATATTAACTGGATGTGAGCTAGTAGCAACAATGGTATAAAACACGATATAAACCCCACAAAATTCCTAGTTAAGCTGGTACTTATATTTGACATTGTCTACATCCAGTGAGAGGTATTATGCTGTTATTCTGTCGAGAAAAGCAGCTTCCGGGCACATATCACGAGAGGAAAATTGGCCCAGGTTGTTTTCTGCAGAGATCTGTCTGTAGCAATTTGAGGCATTCTGTGTCTTGATCAATATAAGACTACTACTGCGTATCAGAGGAGAAACAGCTGTAAGTGGGAACCCTTGATGCAATGCAATATTTTCTGGTCTCATTGGGATCCCCACTGACTTCATCTTTTATTCTATCCGCTGATTCTTATTCCTGCTACTGCTTTTTACATCTTAATTTACACACCATGCTTGTGAAGGTTGTGATCATGTTGTACAACTAGCTCTGCAAAATACTGTATGCTATGTTAATGTCAATATTTGTTAAAGTTAAATCAAAGTGAGATCTTGAAATGACCTGACAACACTTTGGAACAAACTAATAAGGAAGTATTCTTTGTGGTGCAACCATAAGTTCCAAATCATTTAGATGCAATACCACTTCAACTTCAATCAAAAAGTGAACACATAGGAATACCCAGTATTTCTTAGCACTACTCACAGACTAAGAAAGGTCTAAGGTGATTACTCATCCTGATTACTCTTAAACTGATTGCTGCTCTGAGCTGTATGGATAGTCTTCAATTAGATATCAGCTTTATTATAGAATAACTTCAGTATCTGGAGGGAACCGCTACCTAAAAAGCTTTGTTATCTGTGTGTCTCCTCAGAGGAAAACTGTAATGAGACCCCTGATCTTTCCACCTTTCCTTGATCAATAATTATCCCTGCAGCCAAAAGATAAGATTTGGCTTTTTCTTCTGAGCATTCAAATGTCATATATGTCAAATCTGAACAATAGGTATCTGCAGATTCTTTGAGAAATTTGCATTACCTCAACAGAAATGAGATTAATAGAATATTTCATCTGCTGCTTAACTTACATTCATTATATATTAATCATCAAACTTGACTGCATCATTTCAAAGCAAAGTTTTATTTGTGACAGTAATTCAAATGGAAACTGTATAGCAAAAACACATAACGGCACATATCGATTTAGATAGCTACACAGAACTCCAATTAGTTTTCTTAATGACTAAGGAGACACTTAAGAATAATTGTTTCTCTAAGGTCATTGTACACCAAAGGCATCCTCACATTTCGGCTTATTTTCTGACAGCTATTAAAACTGCTGTAGTCTTTGAATTTATATGAACATCATAACTATGCTTTACACTCTAATATGAAGAATAATATTTATAATATATTTTATATTTTAATGAATATAATGTTTATGAACTATTCTATTATTTTATGAGAAACAGACTAAAGACTGGTTTGGGGACCAAGTTTAAAGGGATCTCTTCTTTCACAGTCACCGTTAATTAACGACACTTTGCTAGCTGTCGTTATTAATTACAGTATAGCATTAGAATTAAAATTACCATCTTCGGAGACACCCTTGTGAACTCATATTCCACCGAGTGGGGAAGAATGCACCTGGCTGTATTTAAGCAAGTTGAGCACCATAAACCCAGCTGAGAGAGACTGGGCAGGGTTCAGTCTTCAGTGCCCTTGACTTCTCTGAGTGTCTCATTCTTGGCAAGATCATTAACCCGCTACTGGGATTCACTTGATTAATTCTTATTACTGGTTAATGGTTATAACAAAGACAAGGTCAAGCATAGAGAAGAGCTGAAAAGTAAGGGGTTTATCTTTAAAAGCAACATTTAATTATTGTTGTTGTTGTGGTTTATGCAGTGCCGCCCCTGCCTACACGCAGAACACGCGCTGTGCGTAGGGCCCCACGATCCATGGGGGGCCCCATTTTCCACAAGGGGACGCATTC
>JAODLD010000016.1:13045590-13058741 GCA_026781065.1 Mormyrops boulengeri
TATTCTGCTTCCTAGCATTGGCTATAGTGATTATGGTAGATGGATGGATGGATGGATGGATGGATGGATGGATGGATTTTAGCTGTTCATTAAGATATTCCATTTAGTATTTCAATATTGAGTTTATTAAAATGTGCATGATCAAAGAGGATTTAATAATTTGCAGTTATTTCATATTTTATCTTGTAACCCTTCCTCTGGAATTATATTGTAAAAGCACCTGCTCTCACTTATTAATCAGTTTCCAGCAACAAATTTCAGATGAGATATATCAATATGTGCTGCACATCATCCAACAAAACCTGCTATTCAGAAGTTTCAGAATATATCTAAAATACTTTATATATCATACGTCAGTTTTAATTCCAAGTTCGGATTAGATGGGATTTCATCATGGATAGATTCAGTGTCAAAGAAAAAAATCGTAGAAGCAGGCCCTCTTATCTTGTGATGAACAGAAATCTATTTTATTTGACCTGAACTCCATATATTACGTAGGGCTGAAGTATATTTTTCTGTCACATTTTCTTTTACTGTGTGTAAGCTGACATCATGACAAACGGTGTCCCTGAAATGGATTTTATTTTAAAACTAAAAGAAAATTGCACATTAATCTCTCTTTCATTTCTGCAAGTCTCAGAAAATGACTGCAATTACTTTCAATTATTCCATTTTTTTGCATTTCGCTTAGCTTCAGGTGTTTCTGTGACTGTCTATCCATCAGCTTTGACAGATTCTCTCTACCTTTGTGTAAAAAGTGGATGCCTGTCCCGCGCATATCGTCTTTGACATTGTTCCTTATTAGTTATTGTAGCTCAACTGCAACCACTGTAATGTGTTTATAATTTTTGTGTCATTATTTTGTATATTTAAATAAAGAACTATAACCCCAATATATTTTAATATAATGATAAAAACAGATGTCTTTTGTATTTAAAATATAATAATTAAATCCACAACCAAATCTCACAATCTAATATATTCATTCGTCCATCCATCTCCTAACTACTTATCCAGCACAGGATTATGGGAGAAGTGTACAAGGCAGGTGTACAGCATAGATGAAATGCCAGATCCACACAAAAAGAGCAGGATTTGAACCCCTGACTCCATAGGTGTGAGCTGACAGTGCTAGCCTTCTGTCATTTCCATTCAGCTATAACAATTTACTACAGTCATTTGAAGTCTTTGCTGTGACATGGCTATTATAATTCTCTGGTTAGATTTAGGCCACTTTCTCAATTTTGTGACAGCCTGTTGCTATGGAAATTTAAGTCTCTGTTTTCCTGGGTGCACCACATTATACAGTATCCACTAATGCATTGTTCTGTATGACAGATTTATATCACTATTGTATATTTTTAGTATTAAAATACCATACAGACATTAGTATTATAAATCCTATCTGGGCAGTTAGCCTATTTGAGATTTTATTATATATTTGAGATTGATTATATGGACAATTTCCTCCAAAAAAATGTTTTGTGCAATATATTTTTTTTTCTCAAAAGAATTTTATTTTTACGACGCAATCACAAATGCTAATAACAAAGCAAAACCCCTTTATTTTTCATTTCGGCTGCTGACATGTTACCTAATGTACCTGCTCTTTAAATGTTAATTACAAAGAGTGACTAGATTTTTTCTCTGCAGAGTTGCTCAAAAGTGAAGTAAAGACAGTCGTAGCCAACCACAAGTCGTACGTAATACTGGCAAAAGGTATATTTTGCTGTCTATTAAAAGAAAGCCAATCAGAGCTGTGTGAAACTGATACAAAACGGGAGCAAAATTATGAGCAACTGTTGAGAGTGCTGAATGGAGAATGGTGTCACAAATCACTCTACTTTCTCGTTCACTTAGACAAGTGCAGCAGTTTGCCATGAAATATGTGTGGCGCTGGGCATATTTCAGAAGGCAGAGGGGCAGCGGAGTGAAACAGGGCAGTAATGTGGCAACTCCAAGTTACATCGCTTTCCATGGCTCGCTGAGTAAATCTAAGCATTTGTCGGTATTAATACTACAAGGAGCTATTTCTGTTTAAATCGGGTCAGAAAGGGGCCCAGACATGACAAAAAAACATGATGAACTGATTATTTGAAAATCCTACATATAAACCAGTCATATGGGGTTTTTTTTCATTTCAATCTTTTTCATCTAAGAACTCGTCTTTGATCATCAAAATCATTCGTCATTTTTGTGTAAACATCCTTCATAAAATGAATTAACGCTAACTTCAGGTTCATTAGTGAAATATCATTTCATTATTCTCTGTGAGGTTCCCTTGAACACTGTGTTACATTTTAAACAGTGAACATAGAAAAATAATTATGTTCTGTTTTGTTTCAGATTTTTTTTTTCTCGTTTACATTTATTTATTTATTTATTTACTAGATGCTTTTGTCAAAGTGACGTACAACTGATAGCAAATAGCACATAATCTTTTTAAAATTTATTATTATTATTATGTCTTTTATGGTTTTAATGTGCTAATGTTAAAATGTAAAATATGGATTGTTAAAATAAAAAATAAACTGCAGATGGGTAGGAATATACTGCACAGTGCTGAGTACAATTTACTGTAAAATTAACTGTGCAAAAATAAGAATTGTTAGTAACACTTTACATTAACCACACCTGGTAATGCCTTTATAATTCATTCATAGAACATTCAGTGTACGTTCATAATAGATTCATAAAAAATAAAGACCTCTGGTTAAATCCTGGTTTAATCGTGGTCCTGCTGGCGGAAGGCTACGCTGAGCCTCAGGATGCTTCAAGGTACAAAATTTGTAAGACAGCAGTACACAAGAATAAGGTGAAGCAGGAGACACTGGGAAGGAACAGAGACTAAGAGCAGGAGATGGAGAATATTGAAATAGATTCAGTCTTTCAATCATTCCATCAATTTATAATTAAAAACACTAAAAGGTAACATTAGGCCCTGTTTTTAGTAATTTGTAAACACATTCATAATAGATTATACTGTAATGCATTCATAAAGCATTATCTATAGTGCATTATAGACGAGAGCTTCATGAGACAGTCACAGTGCATTATATTAAATGCTATAATGTGTTATACTATTTTATAAATATTTATAGCCATGTTTATAAAGGGTGGAAGCAACTTCCTGATGGCAGAGATGACTGTTAACTTATCTGACAGTTTCTCATGAATCAGAGGGTGACATTAAGTGACCTTCAAAAGGAATGGGAAGCATTAAGTGCACGTGTGAAGTGCACTGCTAGGACAGTTCGTATCAGGTTCCTAGAAGCAGGACTGAAGTCCCATAAAGCAAGGAAGAAGCCGGGTTACAGTTTGAAAAAAATAAGATTTTGAGAAATACTGCTCAAAGGTCCTTCATATGTATCCTTGTATCTGGTATGTTTGTGTCCTGAGCGAGTTTAGGAGGTTAAAGATGTAAATTCATTTCACTTGGATTTCTTTCATCCTGTTAAATATCAGACGGTCACATGCAACATGTACATGTGGTAATTGTTATCATTGCATCTTTTTTATTCAACTGATTCAGTGCTACATACTGTATCTGGAATTTGTATCTAGTGGGAGACATTTTTTTGTAAAGTAATTTATATTGCATATGTTCAAGGGCGTACATTTGGGTATTGATGATAGGGGCACGTCCCTGCCAGTATTGTGGGGATACGGTGCGTGTTTGGAGGGGTGGTGGACAGGCGCCCTTGCATGTTTCATATTTCAAACTTAAGAAGCCTGTTAAAGGGATCCGATCAGTCATTTGAAGTTTGAAAAAAATCTGTCACATTTGCTACTCTGACAACATTCCACATCTACCATTTTTTGTGCGATATGTCCTTGTCAAGAACAGTTCTGCTGAGACATTCTTTTCAAATTCATAATTTCTACAGAATACAAATCCATATTTGCTATAAGAAGTGTGGGTCTGTGTGGGGGGGAGGGGGATCTGTATGTTTTTGGAATCCCTTTGGTTTATGCTGAAACTGTTTTCATTCAGAGGAATCGTCCGCTTCAGCCTTTAAACTTTGTTGCTGAGGCTTCCACAAATAAAGTAAGCAAAGCTTTTTTTCCTCAACTTTCTTTTAGACACATTTCTGGCAGAAAGAGAGCCCTGATTGACAGAGGTTGCACGTCCTCTTTACTGGAGTTTTTTACGAGACTCTTCACAATGATATGCACAAAAAAATGTTTTAATCATTTGTATGCAAATTCATTCATGAATTCAAATGCAGTTAAAGCCAGGGCAATTACAGTTTAATCCTAGTCAAGAGACAAATCCATGTAAACTACAGTCTTCACTGAATTATTTTATAAGATGTGAATAATTTATATTATTATTATGTTCCTGCTCCCTTATTTGTGACAGTATTTATGACATATTTATGTTTCACAAGATGGTTTGATAAAGACAACTTATTGAACTTTATTAAAAGTTGGCAAATTCTTGCATTTCTTTACAAAAGAAAGAGACCCTTGGCGGTAAAAATACATATTCATACAATTTACATTAATCAAATAGACGGCAATGTGCAGCAGCATTTGCTTTGATGTACTTTCAGTTTAGTTCAATTAAATGTAGTTTAATTCATAAAAATTCTACTAGAGTTGTACATTTGTCACGTTTTAAAGAACAAAATGAACAAATAACCACAAAATGACCACAACCAGAGATTTTATATCTAGCAGTCCTGTGATTACATTTGTAACCTTGACACAGTCTCTTCTGTGGGGATAAGTGGAAGCACATTGTCTTTGAGGTCACAGCATCGAACATAATGACTTTATTTTTCAAGAAGTATAGGGAGTGTGATTTGGAAAGCGTGAGCTATACATCCGTTTTTTTCCCCCTTGCATGATTGTACCACCTATATAGTTCTAGATCCAAGAAAAGTAGAAATGTAAAATTTTATAACAAACATCATTACAGGTGATATCATACTGACTCAGTGGGTACCCAGCTGACTCCCAGCTCCAAGACTAAGGGTTAGAATCCTGCTCCAGTGATTGTGTGTGTTCACGGGCCTTGTTTTTGTGGCTTTCCTCTTATAGCTACAAATGTGGGTTGGTGGATTGGTGTCTACATCGCCCTTGATGTGTGAGAGTGTGTGACCTGTGATTGACTGGCATCCTCTTCAGGTTGTTCCCCTGCCTTGTGCCCTCTGCTTCCTTGGATAGGCTCCAGGCCCAACAAAAACCTAGTACAAAATAAGTGGATGTGGGTGGATAGATTTTTACAATACTGAATGTTCTAGCTGTGTCAAATTCTGAATTTCTAGTATCTCAGAATATTAATAAAAACCTGCTTTATCTCATGATTTGAATATAAATTACAAGTTTTTAGTGCTTCAAATGTACTGCAAGAGATTAAGAGCAGGAGAGAATATTGAAATAGATTCAGTCCTTCGATCATTCCATCAATTTATAATTAAAAACACTAAAAGGTAACATTAGGCCATGTTTTTAGTAATTTGTAAACACACTCATAATAGATTATACTGTAATGCATTCATAAAGCATTATCTATAGTGCATTATAGACGAGAGCTTCATGAGACAGTCACAGTGCATTATATTAAATGCTATAATGTGTTATACCATTACATAAATATTTATAGCAATGTTTATAATGCTTTATGAATGCATTAATATTTGTTAAGAATCTGTTTATAAATTGCTAAAAACATGGACTTAAGTCCAAAGTTACAAAATTCTTGAAATATGCTTCAAATCATTTATATGTTTCATAGGGATCATTGACCAAGGCAGTCAGGTTCACACATCCTGCTCAAGGGGGAACAAAGGTGCCGTCCAGCCTCTTGGTCACAGTCCAGTGTGCTATTTGCTGCTCCATTTAATCCATTTACAATTCAACTTTCAATACACACAATCCAATAATACATTCCCACATCCTACTTTTAATCCATTTAAATCCTTAAAAAAAGCCATTTAAAGCCTTTGTAATTTTGTAAACCTTTCTATAACCGTAAATGATATTTCTTGAGTATGAAAGCAAGCAGCTGTGTGTGTTACCCTTTCTCTTGAGGAACTTGCAATTTAATTGTGATAATGGGTACCTGGGCAATCTCGATAATGAGTAGCTGATACTAATGCAGAAGAGACAGACATTGTTCGCTTCCTTCCACCAATGCAGTAGCTAGAAACTCTGGCCCCCCTGACAAAATGTCACCTTGGCACCCCTTACATTATATACTTTTACACTTTCTAGGGCCCCTATAAAGTGCTGGGTGTCCTGAATCTGCCAGGGTATCCAAATCCCTGCTGTGCCCATGTACCAATGAATGTGGTCTTTTACACTGTCAACTGAAGTGGGCAATATGCCATATAGCATAGGAAGATACCAGGCTTCAATATGCGTTTCGCTTTCTTCATCTCTGGAAACATTTTTACTAATTGAGATAAAGCCAAAAGACTCTGAAAACCAAAGTCGACACAAGACACCAGATTGCCACAGTGGTATTGTAATGAGAAGAAGTACTTCTTCATTCATGACCATGACTTGTTTTTTTTCCCCCGGAAATGCCTCAAAAAATTTAATGTGGAGCTTTGAGCAAAAGTCTGGTTTGATTGTTCACTGCATCATTTGTATGTATTTCTCAAACATTATTTATTTTTTACTTTTTCAAAATATAGTGTCATCATAGTAAATACCTTAAAGTAGAGGTGCATGCCTCCTTCAGTGCCAATACGGCGTATGGTGGCTCTCATTCAACCTCAGCCCTTCATCAAGTTAATGAAGTAATTACTTTCTGAGTCTATATATGGGCAGCCATTATCTTGTGTAATTCAGGTACTAATTAGAATGTCCTCTTATACCTACAAGACTTCAGAACTGCAGTTGTCATCACCCATATATAAATATATACAAAACAAATAAACCTTACCAATAGGTCTAAGTATTTGGTGGATTTTCTATATTTTTGCGACATGAAATCTGTAATTGGAGTCTTTATTGTTTCATGCTCAGACCTGGGAGATTTGAATATCTCATTTGCAATCACTTCCTCTGTGTAAACAGCCATCTGGCAAAGTATTTGGATTTTCAGTTCGATAATCGGTAATTAAACGTTGACAGAATTATTCAAGTGAGGCTGCAATATGGTGTTTAGAGTAGCTGCCGTTGTTAAAGTATATTCTGTTCACTGATTATAGTGACCTTTAAATATGCATCTATTTTTTCGAATGGTTTAATTCTTTCTCTTTGCACGGCAATGTAGAAATGTTACATTTGTCATCCATGTTTTCCGTGTGTAGAGCATCTGAAAGCACGGCTGGAGGAGTACATGTCGCAGTTTCCTAAGGTGAAGATTGTCAGGACAAAGAGGAGAGAGGGGCTTATTCGCACTCGCCTCTTGGGAGCCACTGTAGCAAAGGGAGAAGTCTTAACCTTCCTGGATTCCCATTGTGAGGCTAATGTGAATTGGCTGCCACCTCTGCTTGGTAAGTCAGAACTGTCAGGTGAGATAAGAGGCAGCTAATGCTGGGACCAGGTGTGTGGGGAGAATCGTTTTTATTAACCTTTCCCATCATGCACTGCTTCTGCGCACACCGGGCACTTGCTTATTTTTCAGCAGTTTATCATCAAACAATGCAATTATATTTCATGCATAAATATTTTGTTTCTGTATTGTTTAGCTCTCATTAACTTTTAAAACTGGATTGGGAAAAAAAAAATCATTATACTTATTTAAGGAGTATATTCTTACAGGTTTAAAAAGTAACTATTTAATACCGAATATATTTGAGATGAATGTTTGGCAGTTAGTTGTAACATATTTTTAGAAGCAGGCTACAACTGGTGTAACACCTCCCTTCAAAAACGCCACTGAGATCTGTGGCAGCGGAACAGAATCTCTACAATATGTAGCACCTGAAGTGGTAGAGGAACAGATTGCCCTTCACGAATTCCGGGAAAGCAGGAAGCCTAAGAGCTTGCACACAGTCCTCTTCTCATCACGGATTACTTACAGCATGAAGGCATTGGATTGGGTGAGCTGGGTTTTTATTAATAGTTCTGATCATTTCTTGCTAAAATAAAATACAGTTCCAAGAGATGAGTGGGTTTTGTCCATAAATCCCGCTCACTCATAAGTGTATTATAGTAGTCATAATTAGCTATATGTCATGCTTTCTATGGGAGAACATGATCCAGTTTGGCACCAGTAGTCAGCTTTAGACTCTCTGGAAACATTTCAACACAAGGACATTTTTTTATTTCCGTGAACTAACCCTGTCTTGTCTATTCGTTGTCTTGCAGAGACCAAATATTTTATGGATCTTGTATTGTCATATTGTCAGTTCACTTTCAGTTTCATGTAGATAAATTTATAATATTATAAACCAGTTATGAAAAAGATTTTTTTTTACTGGGCGATGTGTATTCTGTGTATATGCAAGGTGGTACCTAAAGAGACACATTCACATTACATTTAGTAGACACTTTTATCTAATGTACAGGAGGTGTCAGAGTGCAGAGTCAGCTAGTGTCCCATAGCGACTGAGGTTAAGGGCCTTGCTGAAAGGTGACTGCACTCTGTCAGCCATGGGAATTGAACTAGTGACCTTCCAGTCTCGTGGCACAGATTGCGAAACTGCACAGTCATAGATATTAGATATTATATATTAAACTGTAATTGTTAGTCATTAAATTGTAAAATATAAAAAGGAATGACTGTTTCCTATAAACTTTCTGCTTTTTCTTCACCCAGAAAGCCTGCTAACCCGTGATTGTATACTTTGTTCTTCTTTGTAGTTTTCCATGTATTTATGTGAGATGCAGTAAAACGTATAAACAAAAGATTGACTCTTGCTGCGTGATCCATTTTGAGCTACTTTACAGAACGTTTCACGAGTCTGCGTATGATATAAATACTTCATTACATCGATAAAACATTTGTTGGGCCAGCATGTGTCCAGTCCGTCAGAGATGTATGAAACTTGAGTTCAAATCGATCAATTAATCAGCAAATGTATCAGTTTAAGGCATATAAATATTTGTGTTGGTTTTTCTGGAGTCTCAGTGTCATACATGTATCTTAGATTCTTTAGGTCCCGAAGTATTCTAGATCAGGGGTCCTTTGCTTGTTTAGTGTCAGGACCTATATTTTTCCTAGATCATTAAGTCACGATCCAAATTAATCAAAAATCAAATAAAAAAATTCGAACCAAATATATTTCACCAAACATACTATAGTAATAGGAAATAAAACATTGTATAGTAACAGTCACACAAATAGTAGCACTGGTTAAAAAACAATTTCAAAATAATTCAATAATTCAATTGCGACCCAACAATTGAGAAGCAGTGTTCCAGACCTTTATTCTTCCTATGCATTTATCAGGTCCATAAATAAATGGAAAAAAAGTTAGCTACATGTAGTAAACATTTTCTAAACAAAGTAAAATGAATCCATGCTAATACTTATATGTACGTCAGTTGCTTTCTATAATATGTTCATTTCAGTGTTTGCACCATGTTGCCGTTTGCAGCCTCTGCCTGCTTATGTATTGGTTACCAGGTGTGTAAAGCAGCGATACTTTCAGGTCCAGTGGGTAAATCTCTGCCTCATTCACAGAGGCCAAGGGGGTGACAGATCTAGGACAGCGGTGGTGCTGAATGACAAAGATATAGATGGCCGAAGTTTGGCCGGCCTCGATGGAGCGAGCCTACTTTGAAGCCCCGTAATTGTTTCTAATCACTGACCAGCTGCACCAAGTCCAATTTCACATGGCAGCTGTGCTTGGGCGCTCTGAGAGTCAGGGTGGGGGGGCTGGGGGTCCCAGACACGACACAGCCACTTCTGCTTGTCCCCCATGAGGCCGACATGATGGATGAGCCCATTCCACAGTGCTCTGAAACGTCCCCCACCGTCATCTGCCCAACAGACCAGATTGCTCAGAACTCCAAGACCATCGTCTGCCCCATGATTGACGTCATCGACCACAACAACTTCGGGTACGAAGCACAAGCCGGGGACGCCATGAGGGGCGCCTTTGACTGGGAGATGTACTACAAGCGTATCCCCATTCCGCCCGAGCTGCAGGGTGTTGACCCCAGCGCCCCCTATGAGTGAGTACACAAAGCCAGGAGGCTTGGACCTCCATTTCACACCTGCAACAGGTCACAGGAAACTTGCCCAGGCACCGCAGGATAAAGTGTGCAGTCCAGACTATCAAGGTTACTGTATTTTAGTTTAATTCTCTCTGAATTATCTGATGACTCCCTTCTAATCCAGGATAGTCCAGATTTACTAGATTACCTAGAACAGTGTTTCTCAAACCAGTTTTCAAGAACCCCAAGACCATCCAGCTCCAAGTAGCAAAAATGTGGACCGTCTGGGAGTCCCCAAGGACTGGGTTGAGAAACACTGAACCAGAGGGATTCAGTAGATTAACGGTGCCGAAAATGAGGTGCGGGAGCGAATGCCTTTCATCTTAGCTTCTAGAAGTATGCTGCCTTGGAGTTAACACAAAAATCTCTCAACTTCTACACCACAATATTCATAAACAGAAAGATCATTTAGCCTTACCAAGGACCAAACTATGCTCTACTGAACCGGTGCGGATTTTCTTTTATTGGATTTTCAGTTGGCGTGCTTATATGATTTTAGGGTGACCTCCAGGTCTAACAAGGACTTGCTGTTGTGCTTTAGTTTACTAATGGATGATGCAGTACTGGGCAGTGTATCTTTAGCTACACACCCCTGCTGCCTGGGACTTGGCTCTGGTGTAGGAGGGCCTGGGGATTTTTATGATTGTCCGAGCGTGGCAAGGTGTGAACTCTTCTGCTTGGCATGGAAACCATCCCATTTTGCCACCACGTTAAACACCTAGTGGGAAAATGTGTGCAGAATGTTCTCCTATGGCATAGTGAGAAGTTCTTCTTCTCTGTACAGGTGCATGGCAACGTGACATAAAATATACACAATGGAAACAGTTGCTGCACTGCATGGTGAAATTAAACAACTGATGCGGCTGCAGTTAATATGTATAGCTTTTCCAGGGTGGTGTGGTAAACCAAAAAGCTAACCGGTTTTGAAATACCACATAAGTAACCAGTTACAGTGCCCCCCAGAATTATTTGCAAAATGCTAAAAACTCAATGAAAAATACCTTTATCGTTCTTTAGGTAAATCTCGCACTGAAATTCCCTTGAACCATTAACTGAGAAGATTTTTTTTCTCAAAATACGTGTCACATTGCTTATTGCAGAGCTACATTTAATTAATAACAGCAACGAGTCTTCGCTTATAATGCTAGATTAAATTTTTATCAGATCCATAAGTTCATAAAGTTAGATCCATGTAGTATACATTCTCTAAACAAATTAAAATACATTTATGCTAATGCTTGTATGTGCAGGTAGTTTATGAGCTAATTCATTCCAAATTATTTCTCGTTCCATGATGACTTTGGTTCCAGGCGAAACATTTTTATCATAAATTTTTTCCAAATAAACAAAGGAAACACAAACATATTAATGGAATTAGCATGTAATCAAAATTTACAGACATGTAGTAAAGAAATCCTTGGAGAAAAACAAAAACCACTTCTTTACTGAAATTGTAACATTCGAAGTCAGTTTTGGTCACTTTGCATATTTAGCAGATGGGGGTGGTCAGATGTTTCACAAAGCAAAGTTCACAAAGCAAAGCTGAGTGATAAACTCAAATATCGGAAGCTCGGAAAGCAAGAACCACCTGTATATCACTTTCCATAATATAGATTATTTCCTTCATACAAAACATCTCCTGATCGTTCAGGACCTTGTTTGTAGATTCTCCTTGATAGCTCACCCCCAGATGTTAGGTGCAGTCAAAGCCAGCACTGGAATGGCCACTGCAAAAGCTTGATTCTCTGGTCAGTGAAGCATTCCTTTCGTGGATTTAGAGGTATGATTTTAATCATTGTCCTGCTGTAAGATTTAGCAATGACACAGTCTTAACCTCCTGGCAGTGACAGGCAGACGGTCTTAAATCTCCTGATATTTGACAGAGACCATCATGCCATGTATACTGATGATTTCCAGAGCTTTTGGAAGAGAAACAACACCATTCTTCACAGTGGAGATTAGATTCTTCATTTATTTTACACCAAAGCCTACCCTGGTGCTTTTTTTTGAAAGGTTTTTTTTAAAAGGGTTAATTTTATTTAACCACAAAACTCACTTCCAATTTTCACTAGTATTTAGCATACTTCAGATGCTTATGTCTGTAGTTTAACCTCAGCATAAGCTGTCACCTGGCAAACCGTGCCTTGTAGGTTTTTGGCAGAAGTAACTGACTGTCACAAAGAGTATGCCGAAATAGCGTCATCTCAGCTTCAGTTGTTTGAGACTTTTTAATTATTGCTCTAATAGTGGATATGGGTATTTTCAAGCGTGCAGCTATTTTTAAAGCCATTGCCTGATTTATGTAGGTCAATAACCTTTTGTCTCATTTCATTTGTGTATTCTCTGATCTTAACGTTAATTAGATTTATTAGGTTTTGCACACAAGAAGTCTTTTGCGGCACCAATAAATGTGACACATGTTTTTAGAAAAAATTTTTTAACTTTTATGTGAAGATTTCTTTCCTTTGAATAACTTTCACATCAGTGCAAGGTTATAGTTCTCTAAAATCAAGCTAATGAGCAATTAAAGAGCCTTTTTTCATGGCCTTTTTTGATGATTTTATTAAGGGTGCCAATGATTCTGGAGGGCATTGTATATTGTGATTTGCATATACGTTTAATTGTACAAATCAATCTAGTCTAACTGTAAGTTTCTGAAACAAGTTAATATCAATTTTACCCATTTTATTTTTTTAGAAAACTGGCATAGACTATTTTTAATCAAGTAAACTAACCATTGACTTTATGTCCTTTCATGTTCATTGTGATAAAGACTCCTCTGACTTGTAAAGGGTGCTTAAAAGGAAAATGAGGGTGATGTTTTTTAAAGAACATTGTAAGTTGTTACACTTCAATCTATGTCTGACCTGACATGCTGTGAAAGCAGTACAAATTCTGGGGAGGTTAAGTGACATTTACCTAAAGCTGTAACACCTGAAGCTGTATCTAGTGGGGGGGGGGGGGGGGGGGGGGGGGGGGGGGGGGGGGGGGGGGGGGGGGGGGGGGGGGGGGGGGGGGCGGGGGGG
>JAODLD010000016.1:13059941-13071181 GCA_026781065.1 Mormyrops boulengeri
CCCGCCCCAGAAGTGCGGCTATTAGTCCATCAACCCCACAACTAGTAATGCTGTCCTGAGTACATGAGCATATCTTTTGACGTGTCCAAATCCAGCTCGCTCTTTTACGGCAGAAAAACTTTGCGCCCCTACATGGCGGGAAAGGGTTGTCCAAACTCTCTTAATTATTCAGAGGCGGAATGGCGCATCACCTCACCTTTAAAAGGCAGCGGTGCATGATCTACTGTAGCTTACTACTATTACAATGGCGCATTTGCCCAGCAAGCCATGTCATCTACGGGAGCACTACTGTTCCACTGAAGCCTTTTGGGGTGAAGCAGGCGTGGGATGAGGTAGCAGCGAGTGTGTCCTCGTTTTCTGGCATCATTAGATCATCCGCATGGTGCCGAAAGTGCTATAATGATGTCAAAAGATAGAGAAAACAGAAGCTCGCTGCTGGATGAGATCAGGGGTTGGGAATGGGCACTTAATTATTGTCTAGTGTGTTTTTTCATTTTAATTTTGGGTCTGGAGTTCGCAAAATATAAATAAAAGTGCGATCTTTGTTCAAACAAAATCTACAGTTTTTAAGGTGTTTTAAAATGTTAAAGTAAAAGGCAATTGGGCTGGTATTTTTCTACTTTTCCTAAATTAGGTTCCTTACCAGGCTACAGACGATTCTTACAGGCCAATCTTGCATGGCTGCAGAAAATATATAGTATTTTGGTTCAGTCTATGTTAATGCCCTTTTCTTTTAATTAAGCATTTTCTTTTGGTATCAGACAGAATTCAAACTATCTTCATTTTTGTGATGAATTCATTTCTTAAGAGAAATTAAAATGATTCATTATTATATTTTGTTTAAATATTTGCTCCAGTGATGTATTTTGTTTGTAATGAAACTGATAGCACTCTGTTAGGCAGCCCTCTGCTGTTAGAGATTTCCTGTTCAAAGGTCTCACAGAATAGCATTTTGATATATTATTAAATCCACTAAAAAGAGACATTTGGCTACATATATTATTTTCTCAAAAAAGAAGAGTTTGTAGTGATGGTTTATGGACCTGTCACAGTGTGACCACATTCACTGTTAATCCAGTTGCCCTGTATAATCACTGTAAACTCACCGTGTGTGTTCCAGAAGCTGGATGTATTGGCTCTGCATTATCTGCTGTATTCACTTGGATAGTATATTACCATTCACCATCTGCAGGGTGTGATACCCCTACGACTCAGTACTTGGCTCGGTATCAAAAGCATGGCTTTATTCGGCGTGATCTACCCATTTCAAACAGTCTCTCAGACACACAGAGCTCGAATCCTGCCAGCTACTCCCGGTTCCCAACGCTGCTTTTGAAAAGCTGCCTCAAAGTCAAGATGTGTGAGAAGTCACATGGAAAGTCAAGCTGACTTTGTTGTTCGTGTAAGGTAACCAAGGACAGTTTGTTGTTTGTTCAGCCTGGGGCACATCTCAGTCAATATGATAATTTAGCTACTCTTATTAAAAACTTTAGCTCTCTTATTGGGTTTTCAGTAGCTGCTTATCCACTCAAGGTCATGGTCATCCAGACACCTTTTGGAAACACGTTGGATGTGAGGTGCATTCTACTCTGGACAGAATTCCAGGCAATCACAGGGTGATTTCACACATAAGGTCACACACTAAAGGGATTTTAGATCCAGGAATTCCGCCAGGCAGCACATTTTTCAATTGGACCCATCGCAAAAGCATGTGACCATGAGGAGAACGTTTAAACTCCGAGCAGACAGAGCCATGACTAGAATCGGACTCAGATCCCAGAAACTTTCAGACATTAACACTTCCACCAGATCCAACATGTCACTTTTCTCTTTTGTCTTTTCCTGCAGGTAGAAAGTGATATAGTGGATAGTAATTGGAATAGGCTACAGCTGACTTAAGATATTATTAACAGCAAGGGGAGAACCCTTTGAATTTGTCAGGGCCTGTGTGCGAGGGTGATGTGATTGACTCACAGCTTCAGCCCTGTTCAGTTCCCACCGAAGAAGTGTGTTCTTGTATGTTCTCCAGTTATTAATGGATTTCCTTACTTATCTGTTTGTTTGCTTTCCTGCTTTGTTCCTTTATTTATGTTTATTTCGGAATTCATACAGATACACTCTCATTGCAGTCAAAACATATTCGGACAGCACCCCACAAAACTGATCCAATGACCTTTTGTGGAATAAAGTGCTTGTAATTGATATAATTCCATAGCTATTCTTCAGCACTCAGAGCAGAACAGCTCCAAGTAACTGCAACAGATCCTGATTAAATGAGAGCACTGCATACTGGGGAAAAAATCAAACATTCCATAATCTCCATTCTGCAGCCCTTTCCAGTGCTTCATCTTTGGAGCAAACAGCTCATCATCCTTTCAAAGCCTGGTCACACTTCAGCTCCTGTTCTGGTACCATCCACATCTGCACTTCAGAGGGCTGGAGCCTGTGTCATGATGAGCTCAGGTTCATGCCTTGCTGGCTCAGAGAGGCCATCTGCGGGGCGGCTCGTTAGCCATGGCAGACAGTGTGCTGGATGCACCAGTTAATTAGCCTACGTGCTTGTCCTGCTTCTCAACCTAAAGACTCATCTTATTGATTTTGGTGCTCTTATATGAGCAATAGCTGCTCCTCATGATGGTATAATGTAAAAACAAGGACACCCATTCCTTACAAATTGACGTGCCAGCAGATTTAGGCAATGCAGTAGCTATTTAGACCATATTGTAATCATTGTATCTCTTGACTCTTGTTATGGTGTCTCTTAAATCATTCATATTTCTGTATATAGGCAGTGCCCCACTTATGGTCAACTCATACTTACAAACTACCATAAAGTCTGTTATATTTCAAATTTGATTTAAATACAATGCTTGTAATAACAAATGCACACACTATTTTGTGACACTTGCGAAAACATTGCATGGCTTCAGCGGTTCATTGACTTGAGATACAGTACAGTACATGTAGTAATATTTTATTATTACCGTATATTTGTTATTGTCATTGTTATGCACTGTATTTTTATTTTTCCAGTTTACCCACTATTCGACTTAATCACAGGCATAGGTAACAGATCTCATTCGTAACCTGGGACTGCCTGTACAGCTATGGGATTTTACATAAAACTGCAGAGACTAAACAATGTGTGCAGTTAAGGGTTAGATCTTCTGCACATATTGGATCAGAGTAGCTTCCGTAAATTTAAAAGTGGTCCTCTACGATCCCCAATGATGTGTGCAGGGCTAGCTGGTGACTAGTCTCATTTATTTGTTTTAATTGCTAATGATGTTGTATGCATTCAAATACTTTGAAAAAAAGAAAACAAACCAATTGTGCCATGATCAGATTGTCAAGCAGGTGGCATGATGAACTCTGGGAATTCAAATGCTCCATGTCACCGATGGTGCTCTCAGTCTGAGCCACACATACCCAGCTGTTCCTCTTTGATCAAACATGGTTATTTGCTTCTTTTTTTTTTAGCATGAAGTGGTTCAGCATTAGCTGATTAGCAGCATCGGGGCCATCCACTCATTTAATTTGGTTTTATGGTTCCATTGAAGCTCCAGATTTTACCAACAGGGCCTTCAAAGTTGAAAGTTGCTGTTTCTGCTACTCGCTGCTCTATAATCGCCATAAATGGATAAGCACCATATTTATTACAGCAGTGTATTATGAAGCATTACAGGAATTAATGCTGATTTTATGGCTACATCTGCTCAGGGGTGAACCTCAAACTTCACATCTTATTGCTAGTTGATTATCTTTTTTTCACAGGGAGCTGTTGTTTAGTTGTCCCTTCATACCAAAGCAGTTATGTTCGATATTTACATGTGCAGAAGCATCCACTGATCCGTCCGTCCACACATTCATCCGTCATCCATGCTGCTTACACAGGGTCACAATGGACTGGAGAAACACTTCAGTACAAGTCTACAAATCCATGTCATGTCACATATTCAATAGTATTTATGTGGACTTGAAGTCCTTGGCTTTCTTCTTGTCTCTCTGCTATATAAGATTGACTTGGGTGTCTTGTCTGTCTCATCTGTTGATCCCTGTTGTCCTTTAAAAGTCAAGATCGCTCTTTCAGTGATATTCTTCACCAGCTCGTCACCTTGTTCTATCACGCATACCCACAGAGGGACAATTCAACACATTGTGTGGCTTTCCTGAATTTGGTTTCATTTAGGCTTTCTAAAATGGGATTGAGCACTTTGTTTTTCCGTTTTCTGTTCTCCCTCATTTTGTAGAGGTGGAACTAGTTTTGTCGGTGCGACACTTGCATTAGCCGCAGTAAGTTTTTTAATAGTGAATTTATATATTCGCTTACCAAAATTGTTTTCCTTTGATAATAAGCTTCACGCCACTTCCATTTAAGAACATTTTTATTGTGGAAAAAAGTGCATTTTAAGTGAACTAATGAGCCATGATGCTTGAAGTGCTCCTCTTGGTGTGTTAATTGGGGTGAAGAATAGATTACAGGATATGACTATTAAACAGGCAACACTCACGGACATGCCTACCAAAGCAATCAGCCGTCTTCTTTCACTAAAACATGGTGTTTTCTTCATTAAAGGTACTTTCTGAAAGTTGTTGAAATACGTAACATTGTTTTTTTCCTTACTTTCTGGATTGCTGCAGTTTGCAGATAATGCAGCATTCAGGATGGGCACTTTCAAGGCTAAAGCTCTATCCATGTAATAAATTATGTGTAGTTTCAAGAAACTTGATGATACAGTAGTTCTTTATAAGATATAAAACCACAACTTAAACTTACAATGGTAATAAGACTTTCTGGTAATCTTGCAACTTAGATGCAATTGAATGAAATATGCATTGTGGGCTGTTTTTTTTATTAATTTAAATTAAGTGCACACGTGATGTTTAAGAAGACTTAATCAGTATAATATTATTGAAAACTGTCTTTAAATTGGCCAGAGGAATATTGCTACAAACTCCAGGTTCTTGAGAGCGACTAATTTGGTTTTCCCCCCGGGTAGGTGTAAAAACTAATTGCTGTACTTGGAGATAGAGTACTTAAAGAGTATATTAGTCTCCAAAAAGCTGTATGCATGCATGCTTTTATAAGGTTTTTACAAATAAAATGAAAGAAGTGAATGTAATGCTTACCGCACGAAAAAACTTTGTATATTGGCATTATTTCAAGGAAATAAAAAGAACTGTCAGATAAATTTCCTTAATGTGCCTTGCGGTGGGTTAACGCTGCATCTTGGGTTCTTCCATGCCTTACTCCCATGCCTTCTGGGATAGGCGCTGGAACCCCCTGCGACCCTGAATAGGACAAGTGCGTAAAAAAAAAAAACTGGATGAATACATTTTTTCTGAAATAAAGGACAAAAAATTACTTTGTACACATCGTTTAAGGCCACAGTAAGTGCAAAGCATATTCTGTATTTTACGAAAGGTTGAAATCTATAATGAAGAATTGTACTGTCTCAGCATAGAGTAATAAAAAGCCTTTGTGTAGCAAACGATGAGAATCTAACGACTGAAGGTTATATTATAAATATATGTAATGTGTCTTCCATTCTTATACGGTATATAGCCAAGGTCATATAAATGTGGTCTATGAATTATGCAGAAAAGTATCTCATGCATTAATTACATAGAATGTACATTATAATGATGTTGTACTGCCTGTATGCTGTGATAGAATAGGTACAGAATGCAGCTGACAGAGTTCTTACTACAAATGACATGTGTGAGCATATTATTCCTGTACTTGGCTCCCCAGTAGCTGCCGGTAAAGTCTGGAGTAGAATATCAATGTTCCTCTGCTTCTTACGCATCTGCTCGTCCCGTACATCCCATGGCTGTTACCCTAATATCGTGTTTTATAGCCCTTCGCCCTATTAGCATTTCCATTCTATGCTTTTGTACGGCTAGAAAGGGTCCATCTGGTAAGTTTTGCTGAGAGGGGGGCGGAGTACCCCCCGGTATATTTTGTCAAGAGTGAGGGGCCCTGAAGGTAAATTTTGGGGCCCCTTTAAACAGCTGCCCCCCCTGAATCTGTGTCAGGAGTATGGGGCCCCAATGGTAGATTTTGGGGCCCCTTTAAACAGTTGGACCTCCTGAATCTGCGTCAGGTGTGAGGGGCCCCAGTGGTAGATCTTGGGGCCCCTTTAAACAGCTGGGCCCCCTGAATCTGCCATGGTCTCCTTGCCCCTCTGACACCCATGCTTGTGTCCATTCTCTGCCTCAAATCTTAGATTATTTTTGAGGATGTGACTGACGCACACGTCAGTCCTGTAGACAAAAGATAACACATAGATTCATTTAGAAGGAACACCCATGTACTCACCCATTGGCAAACCTAGATTGATTGAGAATGGTACTCTACGTTCTGTTTAGCTAAACAGTTACTTAATCCTTTGTTTTACAACTTATATGCATCACTGTGGGGTGATGCAGTGGCGCAGTGATTAGCACTGTTGCCTCACAGCAAGAAAGTCCTGGGTTTGGCCCTGGGTCCTTTCTGTGTGGAGTTTGCACACTCTCCCCATGTTTGCGTGGGTTTTCGCCAGGGGCTCTGGTTTCCTCCCACAGTCCAAAAGTGTATAGGATAGGTTGATTGGTGAGTCTAAATTGGCACTGTGTGTTAGATTCCATACTGCAGCGCTAATAAATCCTTCTGTGATTGAACTTTTTAAAAAAAAAAAAAAAAAAACTTATTCCACAAAATTACCATGGTGCGTTAGCCATCTTAACTAGGGTTATTTTGTGGTCCGCATGACTAGCTCTACTTCTCTGTAACTGTTTATGAGCAGAATAGCTTGCATCTAGCTTGCATCCATTGGCCCCTGGATGCTAAGCTAACAAGATCGTCACCTGGACCGAGACAGTCAAGGTGCAGCGGTGTCTGCAGTGTGGATTCACATGTGTCCGTGAAGTAGCCGTCTGCAGGCCGCACTCAGAGCCCTGCCTCCATTAGTTGGATCATTGAACCATAATTGCCTGACCCTTTGTTGCTGTTTCCCAAGAAAAGGCAGGCAACCAATTTAAAGTACTTTTACAATTGCACTGGTTATTTGTACTTTCTATAGACACTATTACCCAAACGCCTTTACTTTAAGGGGTCAGTTTCCCCAAAATTGGCATTTTAGGTGCCCTCTGCTTTTTTTATTATTCATTTTTGGGAACATTTACTGCAAACAGTCTAGCCTAATTTATCACAAACTTCATCAGTTGATTTACTGATTTACTAACTTAAAATACCATGCATGAACAGTTCTCCTGTCCAGTAGAGAAGACCCTGTACACTGATGGGTACCTCCAAAGTGTCTTTTCGTTCTTTATGTTTGTGTTAGTCTGTTGCAACAAATACACAGGGAAAATTGCAGTGTTTACCTGGTATGACCTCTAGCCACTGGCTGTTTCAGAAGGTGATTACACTGGGTAACAGCCTATAATGAGGGCCTATCTGTGTATGGCATTTTAGTGTAAAGCTGTTTAAAATTACTGCATAAATGAGATTGCATCCCAGGAGGCACCATGAACAATATTATATCCAGGAAAGGCTAGGAAAACATTAAAGCATAAATGCATAGCCTCACCCTGCATTATTTACATTAAGTTTACTTTGTTACATGGAATAGGAGCAAATATTTCATCCATCCTTCTTCCAGTCCCTTCAGTAGTAAGAGGCATGGGGGGCCTGCAGCATTGCAAAATGCATGGGGACACCCTGGACGAGATGCCAGCCAATCGCAGGGCACACGCACTCAATGGGCAATTTTGAGATACCACCTGACATAAGCGCATGTTCATTGAACTGCAGGAGCAGTGATTCCCGATCCAGTCCTCAGGGCCCTGTAGACAGTCCACGTTTTTGCTCTCTATAAGGGAGCTGGGAGGGAGCAAAAACATGGACCATTTGTGGGTCCCAGAGGACCGGGTTGGGAAGCACTGTGCTAGAGGAAGAGTGATACGAGGAGAAAACATACAAAACTCCTCACACAGAGAGCAATGGTAGGAATCAAACCCCCTGACACACCCCAAAATAATATCACCTGTCAGAATGTCCTTATGATCTACTGACACACATAAAGGAGGCTATTGGTCTTAAAGATGCAAATTCATCCTCTCTGTCTTCTCTATTGTTTCCATTCTCAGGTCGCCAGTGATGGCGGGAGGCCTCTTTGCAGTCAGTCGCCACTGGTTCTGGGAACTTGGAGGCTACGACACAGGATTAGAAATTTGGGGTGGAGAGCAGTTTGAAATCTCCTTCAAAGTAAGCTAATCCAGGATTGTTTTTTTCCTCTGAGCTAAATTGAAAAACTTCTTCCAAAGGGGAAAGGAACAATTTCCAAGTGAATAAGCTGTGTCAAGACCTAGTTCTAGAAAATTGGTATTGGTGAGGTTTCATTTCACTTGACTATAGTATGTAACGGCTCATTATTTTAAGCAACCTTTGTCAATCACTTTGCATGCTTAGGATTTAAAGAAATCTTAATAGTAATAAGACTTGGCATACCTACAATGAATCTAATTATTCAGCTAAGTTGTACCTTTCAAAGGATGCTGTGCACTGTTCATAACAAACAGCGGTGGTTGATAAAGGTCCTTAATTCTGAACCAGATTTAATATTTTAGCAGTTTTAATAAAACACTTCAGTTATACAGATCTGTGACAGAAGTATTTATTTTGCCTAATATTGCAGCAATTTCTCCTCTATTATCCACTTTGTTGTCTGTGTTTGAATGGCTTTTTTCCCCAACTAGCAAAAATGGTAACAACAATAATAGTTCAAACGTTGAATTCCTTGAATCAGCTGATTTTTTATTATTATTATTAATTATTATTATTATTATTATTATGCTTCTTAATGGCAAATTTTAATGTTTCAAAAGTATTGCCTAATATTCAGTTTAAGTAGTAAAAGGGTAATGCTTTACATTAGCTGCACCTTCGTGATGCATTTATTATGTATTCATAGAGCATTCAGTGCACCTTCATAATGCATTCATAAAGCATTCATAGAACATTCATAAGCAACCTGTAAGTATAGCTTAACATTCTAATATCCTGTACCATACATAGCAATAAAAATAGCAAACATCATATCATAATAATTTGCATTATTTTCAACAAAACATAATGTTTGTTATTAATGCATAGTAGAGTTGTTAAAGTATACTTACATGCTACTTATGTTCTGTGATTGCTTTATAAATCAATTATGAGGGTGCACTAAATGTTCTGTGAATGCTTTATAAAGGCAATAAGAAGTTGCAGTTAATGTAAACTGTTACCAGTAAAAGACGCAATCCTAGTGATATTTTCTTTGAAATAATGCTAATTAGTTTAAAATATATTTAATTCACACTAAATACAATTTTAATCAATTCAGCAGCTAAGTGTTTTTTTCTGCCAGTGGTTACTTTAAAAAACATGTGGTTGTACAAGCTTTTGCATGTTAAGCCGTTGTACATTAGGTATGCCTGATGTCTTTTTTTCCTTCAATTGTAAACACATACTTTCTCCAGCAGGTATAAAATCAATATGACATCCTAAATGAATATTTATAAGAGATTTTATTGCCTGGATGAAATATTGAAAATTCTGTAAAAATCCAACCTCTAAAGTTAATGAAAGCCAAAATATAAGGCAACCCTGAAGCCATAGCTCCCCCATCTGCTAAGTTTATGATACTACAACGTGTCACACACAGACGTGAAGCATGTTTGCGTTATTAAAATTTGTCCATGTTGTCTTATGGACAACTTTTCCTTTTGGAAAAATCATTCATCGGTGCTGAACTCTATATTGAAGACCTATTTGTCATAGAAGATGCCTCACAGTTTGGTCTGCTGTGTAGTAGGGGCAGATGCTGTAGAAGATACAGGAATTTGTGAATAAATGAAAATCGAAAATTATATTTGACAGTGCATGTAGTCTAGGGATCAGCACTCAGGTAAAATCCCATTGCCTTCTTCCTGTCTGGGACCGACATCAGAAATGAAGTACATTGCAAAGGATATTTAAAGAGACGCTGAAAACAGTGACAGCCAAAAAGATATGAACTCCAGACAGACATGATTGATTTCACATCTGACAAACACTATTTTTGGAATCTTGTGTGACTTAAGCAGAATGCTACTAAAAAATCTAACTTTTAATAATACATCCAGCCAGAAATCAATCCAATATAAGCCTGCGGAGCATCTGAGGCTGCTGCTGGAGCATCAGCTGAAGTGCCAGGCGACGTACGGAGAGTGCCATGTGGCCTTCCGCTCAGTGTGCTGCGCCGAAATGCCCCTTGTATTAGGAGTCTTTCTCACATCCTGCCCAGAAAAATGGCGAAAAACTGATCCGCCCTGAGCTTGCCGACTCACTCTTAAGCTACTCCCGGTATTATGGTTCGGCAGTGGCCACGCCTCTTCGGTAGATATCTGTAGTATGTTTTGGTTAACAATGCAGTCATTTAGTTTTTGTAATCCAACCTCCGAAGCGAGTCACCACAGCAAATTCCTCAGACGTGTAGTGTCCCTAGCGATTGAAGATTTTTATTCAAATTGAATCAGTTTGCTTGGTGTTGCCAAGAGTACAGAATCATCATTATTTGTCAGGAGGCTCCCTAGGGTGGGTGCACTTACAGTGCACCAGCTTGCAATGCGACAGTAATGCCATTGTTGTTTTCAGGTCTGGATGTGTGGAGGCACGATGTATGATGTCCCTTGTTCCAGAGTGGGCCACATTTACAGGAAGTATGTCCCCTACAAGGTACCTTCTGGCACCAGCTTGGCAAGAGTAAGTGTGCCTGGGATGTGAGGACTCACATGCTGCTTTGTTTTCTTACAGTGACCTTTGGAAGTTTACTGAAAGCTGACCAGTATCGCTGCCTGTTTTGCTTTATTATTAATGATGATGCATCACCTGGTAAAGAGATTAATCCATTCATCTCTCTCATTCATAACCCTTTCAGTACAGACTCAAAGTGCCTGATAAATGTGAATTTTACCCTGATTATTGTTGCTATGATTAGTTTGACTTCTTAATTTAACCCATACAATTATGAGCCTGACAGGGGTGGCGCAGTGGTTAGCCCTGATGCCTTATACCTCTGGGACCCGGGTTCGAGTCTCCACCATAGCGCTCTGTGGGGAGTTTGTGCACTTTCCCCATGTAATGTTGCTTTCTCTGGAACATAAGAACATAAGAAATTTACAAACGAGAGGAGGCCATTCGGCCCATCAAGCTCGTTTGGGGAGAACCTAAC
>JAODLD010000016.1:13073392-13089530 GCA_026781065.1 Mormyrops boulengeri
GATTTTATATATATATATATATATATATATATATATATATGCAGTATATCAAAAAAAAGCACAAGGGATATGCTAACATTACTGTATATAAAACAATGAGGTTCTAAGTAAAATCCCTGGTGCCTGTTTTATGCTGTAGTACATTTTTATCAATTTGTACAGAGACGTCAACCACCACGTATTGTTGGGAGAGAGCCAATTGGTTAACGACAGACTAGCAAGGAAGTGTCACTTCTCTATAGAAATAAGAGAAACCTGTTAAACTACCTCTAAACTAGACTAAACTAGTTTGCGGGTGGGGCAGTCAGTAGACCTTGGTCCCCCAGACTTGTTTTTTCTCCCTCTTTCCATTGTCTTCTGGAATTCGTTCCTCCTCCTCTTTTCGGTTTCCTGCACCATTTTGTATAAATGATGTAGCACTGGATCGCTACATATCCTTGTCAAGTGCCTTAGGGGCGACTGTGTTGTGAAAGGCGCTGTGCTATATGAACAGGCATTGAATTGTTCACAGTTAAATTTTTAAAGCATGTATTACTTACGCTCTATTACGAAAAAGTTTTGTGACAGCATGAAAATTGGTGCACATTTGACGTTACATGTCTGTTTGTTACAGACATTGACTTTTAACTCTGTTATAGACTCAGGTGGACATCTAACAGATGTTCAGAGGGTGCTTCATAAGGGCTGTCAAAGACAACCAGTGCTGTATGCCACTTAAATTCTTCACCGCAGAAAACCACATTAGAGACTGGGACTATTAGTTTACTCCATTTCCAAATCCAGTCAGCTTTTTTTTTGTTACAAAAGAACATCCTACAGGCTACAGTGAAATGTATACCTTGACTAAGCCAGACTTCTGCATTCAAGCACTGTCAGACTTTCAGTTTTGACCACATTCGCAGTGTGTTTCCTGCAAAGTCTGATTTGGCATGCTTCAGATACTTCAGATTACCATGTAGGAGTTCGGCATGCAAATCTGTCCAAATATAGAAACGAAAAAATGCATAATGTCAGACTGAAACAATGCTTAGAACCATTATTGTGAAACTGTGTTTTCTGCCAGTCTTTCTGCTTTATTGTGCATTATTTTTGAAAATCTAATTCCTGTTTTAATCAAGGAATACAAATTAAAATTAGAACTAGAATGAACTTTATTGACCAAAGAGGGAAAGTCTAGAATAGAAAAGAGAATATTTACTTATGGTGCTCCAGTAAATTTGAATTATTTGGTCATATAAATGTATTATTTCATGAATCTCATTGACAAATGGTTTACTAGCTAAGAATGTTTACAGCTACCTCTCGATAAACTCATATCTGCTGTACTATGTTTTTAGATCCGTAATGCTGCTTCTGGCCTGTGCATAGACAGCAAACACGGGGCTACGGGAACAGAAGTGAGGCTGGATACATGTTTAAAGGAAGGGGCAGAGCGCACGTGGGCTCGCGAGCAGGTAGGCAGGGGTCTATATCTTTAACACGCCGTCATTTTTCATGTCGCAGGGAGTAAAGCATAGAAATGTAGACAGGCAGCCAGCCACAAAGACAGATCACACATATGCATACATATATACATACATGCATACAGTTATGACCAAAAGTTTTGGCACCTGTGCATTCCTTTTCTCCAAGAAAATTGTTGCAATTATTCACATGTTTATTTGTTTTATTTGCAGTGGAACAATAGGAAAAAGCAAAGGGAAAAAAATATAATCTGATATCATTCCACATGAAACTCCAGAAATGGACCGGACTAAATTATTGGCGCCTAATATATGGTAGCACACCCTTTGGTAATAATAACTGAAATCGGTCACTTCCTGTAACAATGAATGAGCTTCTTACACCTATCTGATTGAAATTCAGGCCACTCTTTTTTGCCAGCTGCTCCAGGTTTCTCAGATTTGAAGTGTACCTTCTCCCAGCTGTGGTTTTGAAATCTCTCCACAGGTGTTCTGTGGGATTCAGATCTGAACTCATCATTAGCCACTTCAGAACTCTCCAGCGCTTTGTCTTAAGCCATTTCTGGATGCTTTTTGAAGTATTCTTTGGGATATTATCCTACTGTCAGACCCAAAACCGCAGACGAAGACCCAGCTTTCTGGTACTGGCCCCTACATTGCTCTCCAGAATTCTTTGCTAGTCTTCAGATTTCATAATGCCATGTACACAATCAAGGTGTCCAGTGCCAGGCAGCTAAGTAGCCCCAAAATATGTTTGACCGTGATCTTCTCGTTGAAGGCCTCATTTATTCTACTGTAAACAATACAATGATGTGCTTTACCAAATAGCTCTATTTTGGTATCACCAGTCCTCAGAAGTTTCTGCCAAAAGGAATTTGGGGTCCTTGGTTAAGTTTTGGACTGGCTTATTTATGACTTATTTATGTTAACAATGGAGTCCTTTGTCCCCTGCCATAGCATCCAATTTCATTCAGATAGTGACGGATAATGCAAGCTGACACTGTTGTACTCTGTGTCTGCAGGTTGGCTTAAATTTGTTTTGAAGTTCATAGATTCAGAGGTTCTTTATCTACAATTCGAATGATCTTTCATTCCAATCTTCCATCAGTTTTCCTCTTCCGTCCATATTCAGGGAAGTTAGCAGGAGTTTAGCCATGGGCTGTAAACTTCTTAATGACGCTGCACACGGTGAACACAGGGATACTAAGATCTCTGGACGTGGACTTGTAGCCTTGAGATTGTTCCTGCTTTCCCATAAATGTGGTTCTCAAGTCCTCAGAGAATCTTTGTGCTTCTTTCTTTTCTCCATGATCAGTGTAGTACACGCAGATTGAGTCAACTTTAACCATTTAAATTGGTTGCCAGTGTGACATTTGTATTTCCAGCACCTGTTACTTGCCACATGTGAGCTTAAATATAATTTAAAAGCAGATCACATGATTCAAATCCAGTTATTTCTTACAATTTTGTACAGTCCATTTCTGGAGCTCTGTATGGAACGATATTAGATTTGACTTTTTTCTCTCCTCTTTTGTGTTATTCCAATATGAACAAAAGAAATAACCATGTCAAAACCAAAACATTTGAAATTGCAACAATTATCTGGGAGAAGCAGTGTATTTTTTGAAAGGAATGCAAGAGGTGCTGATTTTTTGGCCATGACTTTTCATACATATGTCAATAATGTAATTTATAAATTAGATTAAAATAAATGGCCAACTCTGCTGTACGTGTCGCACTCAGGTTTGTTTCCCGTGCTGTAAAATAAGACGTTTCTGTTTTCTTTTCCTGAAACATGCACTCCAGGTGAACACATTGCGAGCAAAGGGAATATATTATCATGCTATGTACTAGTTAAAACAATAAGCCATAACCGGGGTGGTAAAACAACCAAACCTAGAAAAATCATAGCTGTATTCCATCGAGACAGGTGTTGAAAGTGAAAATCCTGTTTTACTCAGCCAAATCTTTAACCCAAAAGATGCTGCATTTTCCACACTCTACCAAAAACTGCTATAAACCTGTTAAAAAGAAAGGCATGTATTACCTGGGTCTTAAGTTGGTGCACATTATACTGTAAGACAGATGTTGAAGAATTCTGTTTCTTGTTTGTTTGTTCATTTCATTGATTGTTTGTTTGGGGGAATCTACATTAGATCTTTACTTTTGGCTGGAGGGAAGACATCAGGCCGGGAGATCCCATGCACACCAGGAAGTTTTGCTTGGATGCAATTTCCAACAGCAGCCCCGTAACACTGTATGATTGTCATGGCATGAAGGGCAACCAACAGTGGCAGTACAGGAAGGTACTCTGACAGCAACGGCATTCAGTTTAGCCTTAAATGGAGCAATTCTGCTCTTGAAGACAAAAGTATTATTAACCGAGTGAACAAACATGACGTTACTGCCAAATATGTTTTGCATATATTTTCTTTACTGTCCCGACAGGAAATATTTTTGTTGTTCTGGTACATTTCTAAATGGGAATTACAAAGATGAAGACATTTTAGTATGTTTGACACGAATATAAACTCTCAAATATTTAATAAAACTATATAGTAATCGATCCAATGCATTTTTTATGAACACATCAATAAACAATTCTCCAGAACCAAGATTATTTGTAGAAGTGAAGTTCAAAAGTAATCCAGAAGTTCATGCACTGGTGACTTTTAATGTCGTAATGTTAAAAATCAAATCAAATTAAATCAAATAACTTCTATTGCCACATAGCTAGAATGTGCTGCATACAGAATCCTGATTAAATACATCATACTTCCTGAATTTCCTATCCCAGAGCAATCAGTGGGAGATAACAATTTCACTTGTGATGGTGTCACTACAGTGGTCCATTCCGTTTTGCTGCAGGATAAATCTCTGTATCATCCTGTGAGTGGGAGTTGCGTGGACTGCAGCCCCAGTGATAAGAAGATTTTCATGAGTAAGTGCAACCCGCAGTCAGAGACGCAGAGATGGTACTTCCAGCATGTGAATGCGACCATCCTGGACAAATTCAATGGCCCCACAACCTCCTAGGGGTCCTTGGTCATCCCAGACAGAGAAGGTCAGCTCTCGTCGGCAGCAACAACATGGCTGGATTCTCCTTCCCTCAGGATCTCTTCTAATGTGAAAAGATGACTTTTGCTTTGCACCTTGCTGGCCAAGGACGCATAGATGCATGAGGCTCTCCCTGCTTGAGGGCTGATTCTGCCCCTGGCATCAGAACTGGAAATGGCAGACTTTGAGAGTGGCTCAGATTTAGAAAAACAAGAAGCTTTTTTTAGTCACTTATGCAAAGACTGCATGTAAGCTTCCTTTAAATGACTTGCCTCTGAAATGTTGGCTTTGTGTTAAAACTTTTTTATCGGTATTCTTTGTATTATTCTTGTTCTAATAATTCATTATTTTAAATTTTTGTCATATTTTTTTACAGAAAATGTATATAGAGAACTGGCGTCATCATCAGTACAATCAATGCTATTCTTGTTATAATTGTGAAATGGTACCAAAATGCAATAAACTGGTTTAAACACCAAGCAAAGTCACATAAGAGTGCATTTTATAGCCTTTACTACTCTTTAAGAGAACTTCAAAAATTCTGTTTTGTTTTGGATTAGTTTTATGTATGTAGAGAATATATAAACCAATGTTAGCGGGCGGCCCCTAGCCAGAAATTAATTTCGAGAGGGATCTGGCAAATTTATAGCGGGGGTTCAGACTCCTTACTTTACTTCCTCGCTACCCAGTCCTGGGGGGGTTCAAACCCTTAATCCTATTGGGTGGCTACGTGCCTGGTTAGTACTGATGAATATGTGGAGATTTTTCATTTTTGCTTGTGTCTCCTGGTGATTTATTTCACAGTGTTTGTTACGATAAAAAATAAAGCCCCACAGGAAGTAAGGCCTCACCCCCATCATGATGCGACATGCAATTTTTTCAACAATGGTTACATGACATTCGAGAGTTTTAAAAAAAAAACATTTAATTTTTCTTCTCGATGTCATATTTTTACTCAATACTACTGTGGTAGGAATTTAGTTGATTTTTGGGATTTAAAACTGAATAGTAGCCCACTGGTTAATAAGAAAACAAAATGCATGTCAGATTACATTTTTAACTTAACTGAAATATTAATGTTTGTGTATGTCTTGGGGGTATTCAGACAATTGTATTTGTGGGAAAATAAAAGTGCAAAACCTTAGAAGTGTGAAGGAATAGTACATTTAATATCAACACAATATATAACTTGTTGATAAAACACAACGACAAATACATGCAGCTGATGTTACTGGTGGATAAATAATAATCTTTGGCTTTCTTCTCTGCACAGACTTTTCATTGTAGTTTGAAATGCAAGATAATAAATCTTTCATGGGAAAAAGGAAAAGACATACATTTATTTTTTTTAGCAGATACAACAATAGTCAACCTTGTGCAGAATTAATAGTTGAGATCAAATGAAATTGGCTACTTGATCATGAAAAATAATTTCTGATATCCCTTGTGACTTTTTCTATTTTTTTAAGTTTCTGGTTATAACCATGAGATGGTATTGAGGTTACAGTAATAAAACATCGCTTAATCTTTCAATGATAAGGTCACGATGCTGGTTAATGTGATGGGGTGGAGAATGGTACAAATCGCACGCTGCGCGGGGTACAAGGCAGAACACCCTGCGGGGATTTTGCTGGGCAGACACTACTGGAGACTAAAATTGTGTTTTTAAACTTAAGCTTTCGTTAATTTTTTGCTTCCTTAAAAAAAGAGACGCTTAAATTCTATTGCAATTTAAATTCACCAATTGATATCGTATATAGGCCTACCAGTTATGTGGTCAAGTTGTGCACCAGGTCAACTAGAATCTAGCCCAGTCCATTTTACGGCACACTCAAACGGACACTAAAGATCATTTAGAAATATGCTACAAATCGACAATGCTTTCTGGAGAAACTGGAAACACGGGCGAAAACGGAATGCTTGCGCAAAGGGGGCACCTGAAATCAAGCAACATTCCACTTTGATTCTAACAATGCGAAATAAATGGCAGGTGAGTAATCTCCTGCGATTTCGTGCATCATCCTTTATCCATTGACATCAGAGTTCACGCCCGGTTTAATTTCATTTTTCAAAACAAGAAAACAAGTTAAGCGTAATGAGGCGGGTCGTACTTGTCACTATTGTCGTGCAGTGCGTCAGCGCGCGCACGCGTGTGTGTGTGTGTGTGTGTGTGTGTGTGCGCGCGCGCCATGTGCGGTGGCTGTCTGGGGCGCGACCATCACGATAGGCACGGGGGCCGACTGGGACGGTGGCAGCAGCGCCAGGGCGGGGGAGACACGCTCGTCGAGCACAAGCTGCTGCCCCTCATTAATATACATGTCTATGCCATTTCGCCGGAGTTAAAATGAGGTTAAAGGTTGGATTTATCCTTCGCAGTTTGGTCATCATCGGCACTTTTTTAGTCCTGGTCGTGCTGTGGTCCTCTCTTACGCCGAAAGCAAGCGACGACACTTTTGCTAAAGTGGTAGGTGTTATGGTTTTTATTGGTAATTAAAGCGCCTGGTGTTCTCTCCTTGCTGGACATGTTACTTGTTTGTCCTTCACTTTGGTTTCGGCCGCTCGACCGCCGCCGGTAAACGTGCGTATAGTCCGGCCCGTTGTCATGGATACCGTCCGTACCTAGCTAGCACAGCGATAAGTACTTACAGCACAGCTATGGCGACCTGTGGCGGCTTTTTGTTTCTTTTCTGCACTATAGCAACTATTTGTATGCCTGTACGTGAACGACAGCGGTTGCCGGGCAGGATAAGTTTGTGCTACCATACTTGGTGTAATGGCAACCCGGAAGGCAGGCGTGCGGCGTGCGGTTAGCATCGTTAAGGGAGCCGTGGTCTGTCTAGGCCCCGAAAACGGCGCACGGTACACCGGGGCGACATTTCTCAGCATTAACCTTATGTATGAACGTGAAACTGCGAGGCGCGATCCCAGGTAAACAACATTTAATTACGTGAAAAATTATTTAGCTGCTAGGCTCGCTAAAGGGGACAGTCTCTGTGTTTAGTTAGTTCACTTTCACTAAGCTAAGTTTGCGGGTTAGCATGCCGTCCTATTTTATTTATTAGAAATTTCCTGGTTAGATGCAAGCATGGGTGCAATACATTTTACACGTTCTGTGGGAAGACTTGAAAAGTTAGATCATTTGGCTGTGGGATAACGCCATTAACGTGCTTATGGTACTTTCTAATTCTAATGTCTTAATTGAAATATTAACTTTTAATGTATATCTACTAATAAAATAAGGGTTTGTTAATTAAGTATGCGCTGTGACAGCCTGTTTTCTGTGCGAGAAATGCTCGGTTAATAAGAGAAATTATAAAGGCAGAACTGTAATTTCAAGTTTGGCATAGATTGATTCTTTCTCATTATTTGCAGGGCCGGGGTGATGCTGCTGATATCCTGCCCAATGCCAAGAATAATATATTGGAAAAATTTAAACCTGTGGTTCCTTGGCCTCATGTTGAAGGAGTGGAGGTCGACCTGGAGTCCATCCGTCAGAAGCATGCAGGACAAAACGGGATACACCAGCAAAAACGGGAGTCTAGAGACGGTGTGCACAATCAGCAAAATGTCATGCAGAAGCAGTATATCACTTTTAAACCCCACAACCACGCATACGCCAACCCTGTGCTAAAACGAGGTATATTAGGCAACTTTGAGCCGAAGGAACCTGAACCTGATGGAGTGGCAGATGGCCCAGGGGAAAGGGCCAAACCGTTTGTTCTGGGTCCAGACTACAAGGATTCCATCCAGGACAGCATCAAAGAGTTTGGCTTCAATATGGTGGCCAGCGACATGATATCCCTGGACCGCAGTATCAGTGACTTGCGGCATGAGGAGTGAGTAAACCACCTAGTTTCCCATGTGCTCATGGCTTCTCTTGTTGGAAGCGTGTTGTAGAAGGGATATCAATTCATTCACATGTCAGCTATTAAAATGTTACCATCAGAGTGCTAGCATGGTAACGGTGCTTGTTTTTGCAGTCTGATTTACAGCTAACATCTAAAAACTAAAAAAAAAAAAAAGTCACTTCTTAAAAATAAAGCATTTCAATGATGAATAATGACAAACATACATATGAACCCAAAATAAGTAATTTGTCTCAAAAAAGTGTTTCTGGCATATTGGGTCTTTAGCTGCAATGGCCACTTTGACGTCGAATTTGTAAAGTAGGAGAGTACCATTTACATGCTTTACAGTAACACATTGGACACACAAACAAACCCATATATACACACCATACATAATATAGTATAATGAATATGATATGGGCATTGTGAGATTATGTATTTCAGATAATATACTAAATGTCTATGATGGATGAAATGTAGAGTTTAGTGTGGTAGCAAGTAGAAGACTTCCTTTGTTAATTCGCTTGGTGTCTACGGGTCAATAATGCTACATCATAAGATATGTATCATAAATGTAGAGTATACAGGCATTTATATGTCTTGAATTTGGCCACAGATATAGAGGTACCACTTATTGTACAATTATGAGCCTTCTGCTATCATCCATACAAAATTCTGATATGAAATTGAATATTTAGTTATCAGAAATGTACATTTCAGAATAATTAGAGTATCCTATTTCATATTTTTTTCATATACGGATTTCGGTTCTCTAAACACTCATTTATATTGGGGCATATTTCTCTGGGCTGCTTTCACTCTGTTTCACCTATTTTTGGTTATTTAGGTTTATTTGAGTATTGCGGCTGTTATTTTGGCTTGTGCACATTGTCCACTGCACAATTTGTTACAATTGTCTGAGTCCATTTAGCAAATCAGAAAAGCATATTGCTAAACATGCTATTCGTCTAAATATAAAGTGGCAACATATAACAAATGTTATGAAAATTGAAAATTATATGCCACGGCACTGATATGGTTTTGTTGTTCATCAAGTAGTGTTCTCTTTGCTTTTACCAGAAAAGTCGAAGGTGGCGGCTGATGAAATACACCCCTTTGCCTGCCTATATGAATGTTGTCTGGGTGGAACCTTAGAATCTTGAATATTTCACAATACCAAGAATGCAAAGATCATACTTGTGGTCATGGCAAGACCGGTTTTGCTAACTTGCTTTCCAAGAATGAGCATGAGGTGCAATGAATCCTGGGACTGTTCTTGTTTGGCAAGGATGCAACAGACACATCCTGGATATTTGGGGCAGGGCAAGAAGGACATCTGGGGATTTGTACCATCCTCTGTAGTTCTGTTTTTAATATGGGAATTGGTCTTCGGCAGTGGAAGATGATGTAAAATGGGTATACGAGAACCCAAGTATGGTCAAGTACGCATATTGAGAAACGCACTATGAGAAAAGCAAAGTCGAATGGAAAACCAGCCTCTTTTAGGTTAATTCCATGCCACTCAGACTGGGGGGTCTTGTGCTTAAGGTGTTCACTTTGGGTCTGACGGCTGTAGGAACTTACATATTCAACCATGCCTGTATTGCTTAGCATCGTGTTGTCTTGTTTTTCTCCTTTAGATGCAAATACTGGCACTATGATGAGAATTTGATGACATCGAGCATCATTATCGTCTTCCATAATGAGGGGTGGTCCACACTGATGAGGACCGTGCACAGTGTCATCAAAAGGACACCCCGGAAATATCTTGCTGAAATTGTCATGATTGACGACTTCAGCAATAAAGGTAGTGATGAAAGTGTCTAGGGTGGAGGGAACTATTACTTGAATGAAGCATTTTGTTGACTCCAGGTTTCCAGCATCTTGGCCATTTATTTACCCACAATACACCTCACTGCATTGCTATAGTCTGTTCAGCTCTTACAGTAGCTATAGTCCTTCACATTAGATCACAATGGAAACCTTTTATTATAATCACAGATGGAACATTCCCATTATGGTTACCACATCACCACTAATAAACCTTCTTATGGATGATATCACCTGACTTTGATACCACTTCCTGTTATCAAATTAAATATGACACTAAATTGTATTTGAAGTGGTGGCTAGTCGTTCTGTCACACATATATGCTGCGTGCTCTGTGGATCTGCACAAGTGATCTCATAAATACATAATGAGAAAAGGAAAGCTGGGTCACATGGTAGTGAAAGGCAAAGTGCACCTTTTAACACCAGCCACGTATTCATGGCCTGTTATCTTATCACGGTTAGGTGTTTGCTGTAAATGATTAAGTTAAAATCCGGGAGCTTAGTGTTGAACAATCTGCTTTTGCTTTCCGTGTTTATACCAAGATAATAGAAGGCTGTGAAGAACTGCCATAGTTTTTATGTTATGTATATATATATATATATATAATGCATTTGTTAATAATTGCAGACGATGTTTTGTTTTCTAGGCTTGGTACTTAAATGCCGCTAGGATAAATATGGATAAATATGGCCCTTTTGCTTATTGCGCGGCGCTAATCTGCATTTTTCACATTTATCCCCAGTGCACTTGAAAGAAAGGCTGGAGGAGTATATCAAGCAGTGGAATGGCCTGGTTAAACTGTTCCGCAATGAGAAGAGGGAGGGCTTAATCCAAGCCCGGAGCATTGGCGCTCGGAAGGCCACGTTGGGCCAGGTGAGTTTTGCTGGTTTCTCATTGCCGCTGATACACATTTATACCTTTACATGTCTGTGGACCAACCAGAATTCACCGCAGAGTATGTGACTGGTCGAATTTTATGACGCAACGGTCTCTGTGTCCCTCCCCAGGTGCTTATCTACCTGGACGCTCACTGTGAAGTTGGAGTGAACTGGTATGCGCCCCTGGTGGCCCCAATTTCAAAGGACAGGTAGCGCACAGACCATGAAAGTTTTATTGGTGTTGTTCTTCATGTTGTAAATGTTTTTTAATTATGGGAAATGTTGGTGTAACGAATAGTCATTTATTGATGGGAATCTATGCTGTGCTGGTATTTCACAGGTTTTTTTTTTCTCCACCCGAGCAGTTTCTGTGAGCTGTTTTCTTGTAAGAGTTCGAAAACAATTTTCAGTGTGAACGGGTCTGTTTGAACTCTCTCAGAGAAAACAGCTGTACTTGGTAGAATTTTGCTCTGTCAGTGTTTTCGATAATTGAAACAATGTAACGAATGTCCTTTCTTGTTAATGTTGCAGAACCGTTTGCACAGTTCCTTTAATAGATTACATAGACGGAAATGATTATACCATAGAACCGCAGCAAGGTGGGGATGAAGATGGGTTGGCCAGAGGTGCCTGGGACTGGAGTTTGTTGTGGAAGCGGGTGCCTTTGAACAGCAAGGAAAAGGCTAAGAGAAAACATAAGAGTGAACCATATCGGTAAAGCACCCAGGGAAATTCCCTCATCCCTTATGTCCTTTGTCTTCACCCCCCACCCCCACCCCCCTTTTTGCTCTTGTCCCGTGTTTGCCGGTGATGTCTGTATGATGCATGGATACCGCGAACTCGCCCCACCTCCATACAATGGGCTATCTGCCTCAGAACCGTGTGCACGGTGCCTCTCATTGACTCCATAAACGGCCAGACTTACAGCATTGAACCACAAGGGGGCGGGGATGAAGATGGCTTTGCCAGAGGAGCATGGGACTGGAGCATGCTTTGGAAACGTATCCCCCTCTCAGACAGGGAGAAGCAGAGGAGATCCTTTAAAACTGAGCCATATCGGTAATTCATGAATAGCAAATTAATCACGTGTGAGCTGCAGTCTTGTTGCTTCTTGCCTTTTGGTGGATGGACTTTTCGGTAACTTGGCTTGCTTAACTGCACCAGGGGGCAGGGCTGTGGCATGAGGCACTGCTTAATGCTTTCTGCAAGCTAAGGCCATTGTGGAACACTAGAGCCAATTTTCATTCCCAAAGAGGGCCCTGAGGTTTCACAGCAGTGCAACTGTTTCAGTGCTCTTGTATAATTACAAGCTTCCTAACAAGACTATTACTAACTACTACTCACAGTCTTTTGTAGCCTATGCATATAATTTTTCTCAAGTCAAGTTTTTCAGTTTTAGTTCTGGTTTGAATTAATCGCATGACTAAAATCAGCTATATCAAATATATAGTTCAATTTGACTTTTTTTTTCAGATCTTTGCACAACTTACAAGTGTCCTTCAAAAGCCATCAGTGCGATTTTTAAATCATATTAAATCCAACAAGACCAGAGTTGAGGGCCTTTTCCTTAGACCAAGATAGCCCTTGCTTTTAGCTTTAATACCGTCTCATCAAAGGTAGAGAAATGAGTTACTGATTGCAGGTTTAGTTCAGATTAATGCAGTGATACATTTTTGCTGAACCTGTATGGTCACACGCATCTTCTTGCTTGCATTGTTTAGTACATCCTTTCCTCAGCTGGGAAACTTGGATGTACTGGTGCTCTGGTCTGACTCTTGTTTCCCTCCAGGTCTCCTGCTATGGCTGGTGGTCTGTTTGCTATCGAGCGAGATTTCTTCTTTGAACTGGGGCTGTATGACCCTGGCCTGCAGATCTGGGGAGGAGAAAACTTTGAGATCTCTTACAAGGTATAACATAATTTATATTATGCAAGTCATATTATGCAATTCTTGCAAGTCACTCGTGATTAGGCATGCAATGTCGCTTAATTATAATTATTTTTTTTCCCTCTCCAAACCGCATAGATTTGGCAGTGTGGTGGTCAGCTGTTGTTTGTGCCCTGTTCTCGAGTTGGACATATATATCGTCTCCATGGTTGGCAAGGAAACCCGCCCCCTGCTCACGTGGGCTCTTCCCCCACACTAAAGGTGTGCTTCATACAAATGCCTTCTGTAGCTATCGTCAGTCTCTATTTCCGATAAACAAAGGGAAATTTTCTATATAAAGAACTGCGCACAAGTTTTTAAGCGGTCTAAAGAAATGTTTAAAGCTGTTTATCTGGGTAGTAAGTGTATATGTGCTCACAACGAAAAAAGAATTAATTTAATATTAAAATTAAGAGTAACGTGATTAAAAACTAACAGGGATTTCTTCTGTTCTCCAAAAAGTTACTGATATCTAGCTGGATGGTTAGATGAACGCCGCTTCAGTTCCCAAACCTCTCCTCAGGGGCACCTCAGCAATTCCATGTGTTTGTGACATTTGACCACCTGCTCACTTCATTGATTTTAAATGTATTTAAAAAGTCAAGTATCAATTAGCCATATGAGGTGGGATAATGTTCTAGTCAGAAATACATGAGTGTACTGGAAGGTGGCTGCAAATACTTGGGTGACTTTAGGAGAGGTTTTAAAATGTCTAGCAGATATAATAATTGTACCAAAAAGTTCATTTACACATCATTTCCTTTGACTGCCTAAGACTTTTACGTAGTACTGTATCTGTGTCCTTTTACCTAAAAAAAAAAATAAATGTGTGTGTTTTTGTCCTTCCACCAGAACTATGTGCGTGTAGTTGAAGTATGGTGGGACGAGTATAAGGACTACTTCTATGCCAGTCGACCCGAAACGCAGACTCTGGCTTACGGAGACATCAGTGAGCTAAAACAATTTCGAGAGGAGCATCATTGTAAAAGCTTCAAGTGGTTTATGGAGGAAATCGCTTACGACATACCAACGCACTATCCGCTGCCTCCCAGAAATGTTGATTGGGGAGAGGTATTGGTTAAAACGTTCTGAATTTAAAAAAAAAAACGACATTCTTACTTTTTTATTTAGTGGTATTATAAAAATGTAATTGTGTTTATTAGTGCTGATTTACAATACAAGATGACATTGTTCTTTGTTGTTAGGATCCTGTATCAAACATTATTCTTTTTAGGTTTATAAAATACTCTGCCTGGCCAAAAAAAATCACTGTTTGAATTTAAATCAGCAGGTACTTAAAAGCCAGTGATTGGATCATTATTACAGCTCGGCAATGTTATGCAGCAATAAAGTGAATTCAGCTGGGTACCTGAATCTACTGAATGGCCAGGTTATCCCATCAATATTTTTTTTTCTTTCCTAATGGCATAGGCAATATTCCTGGATAATCCAGGAATTTTTTGCCAAAATTCCTCAGGCTCGAATTGTCAAAGAGTGGTTCAGGGAGCATGAGGAATCATTTTCGCACCATTCGCATCATTTTGGCCACCACAGAGTCTTGACCTTAACCCCATTAAAGGTCTTTGAGATGTGCTGAAGAAGACTTTATACAGTGGTTCAGCTTGCCTGTCACACAAGATCTTGATGAGAAATGAATGCAGATCTGTATGGAAAAAAATGTTGAGATGCTGCATAAGCTTGTGGAAGCAATGGATTTATGAATGCGGTCCAACGAAATCTTAGTGCAACTTTTTTTTTTTTTTTGGCCAGCCAGTTTATAAGAATCTTTTTTCATGTGTAGTGATAGTGTTTATGGATTTCCCTTTCAGGTTCGTGGATATGAAACTAGCTACTGTATAGACAGCATGGGCCACACTAACGGCGGAAATGTGGAGACGGGGCCCTGTCACAGGATGGGCGGAAACCAGGTTAGCGAAGGTTAACGTTTCTTTAACGTTAGCTTTATGAGTGAAGTTCACTATCGTGCAGTATCATTTGGTTGTATATTTTTCAGCTTTTTCGAATAAATGAAGCCAGTCAGTTCATGCAGTATGACCAGTGCCTGACAAAGGGACCTGATGGGTTATCAGTAATAATAACTCATTGCAACTTGAATGAGTATACTGAGTGGAAGTATTTTAAGGTGAGTATATCGTAAAGCTGGCTAAAAACTATCCTTAGTAGTGCCACAGTGTGACTACTGATGATTTTACGAATGCAGGAAGACACTGCTGGAATTTTAGGCTCAATCGGTCAATATTGTCAATCTGTTATTCATTGCTATTAATTTTTACTCATTTTCATTAGTTAGCATAACGTTTCATACGTTAAAAAGGAGTTTTTGTTTTTTTTGCCCTGACAGGATCTTAATAGGTTTACACATATTCCTACTGGGAAATGCTTGGATCGATCAGATTTGTTGCACAAGGTTTTCATCGCCGATTGTGACCGAAGCAAAAACAGTCAAAAGTGGGAAATGAACAACATCGTGGCAGTGTAGCACTTACACAGACAGCTTCTCGAAGGTTGTGGATCAATTTCTGGAGCCACCAGATGCCTGCACAACTGCTGCATTTAGAAGTCTAGTAAATTGAAAGAGGAGAATTATGGGAAATATATCCTCCTGTTTTTAAACTGTTTACAGATCCAATTTGAAATATTTTCCCATTATAGGTGGTGTTTACATGTTTTCTTGATCTCCATGTCTTTGAAGGTATTTCTTGGGAATTACTCAGGGTATGAAGTGTGTGTTTTTTCCTGTTCGTCTTCATTTGAGAATCCCACTTCAGTGGGTATAAACGCTCCTTTTTCAGCAAATTAATTGCATACACTATTGTTTACCTTGTGTCATGTTGGTTTAAACTGGAATATGAAGAGGTCAACTTGCAGTTTAGCGGTTATGGAAGTGATCATGCCAGGGAACGGCAGTAGAGTTAATTCCAAGGAGAAAGTTCATATGCTAACCTCAATATTACTTCAGCAGAAATAGTGTATGTGAGAAGATGAGGAGTAGAAGCTAGGGCAGTGTTTCCCCCGGGCCGCCCCCCCCCCCCCCCGGGGGGGGGGGGGGGGGGGGGTGGGGACGCGCGACACCCCCCCCCGCGCCCCAAAGAAGGAGGGCCCACGCAACACG
>JAODLD010000016.1:13089630-13111151 GCA_026781065.1 Mormyrops boulengeri
GCTGGTCCTGGTTGTTTATATAGCTCCCTCCCACCTCCCTGCCAGACAGTACACATTTTTGTCCCCTCCCAGCTTCCAGCCTAGGGGTCCCCAAGGACTGTCTTGGGAAGCACTGAGCTAGAGGACCGTGACTACTGTACCTGAAGACTGCATGCTATGCTGCTAATTCTATCCAGCTAAGTTCTTAATTAACCCTTTTCCTTCTACTTCATTGCTATCTAAATGATTTAGGTTTTATTAAGCCAATAGTGGATGGGGCGCTGGCCTAGTGGGTTGCACTGTTGATTCACACCTGTGGGACTGAGGGTTTGAATCCTGCCTGTGCTTTGTGTGTGAGGTGTTTGTAAGTTCTGTGGATGTTCTGCAGGTTTCATCACTGTTCTCCAGTTTCATCCTGCAGTCCTGAAACATGTGGTTGGGCAAATTAATTTCTAAGTTGCCCATTGTGTGTGTGTGTGTGTGTGTGTGTGTGGGGGGGGGACCCTGCCATGGACCTCTAACGCAACGTACTGGGTAAGTGGTTGGAAAATAGATGGGTGAACACGCTGTTTCAGCTCTCACTATACTTTTCAGTCATACTGCTTGATCCAGTACTGGGTCATGGGGGCTTAGAGCATGTCACAGGCATTTCTAGGCACAAGGCTGCGGATCACCCAGGATGGGTTGCCAATCTATTGCAGGGATGTTAGCAAGTGAACCGTGAATTTATAATTATAATTTGTGTTTTTTTCTTTTTTTTTTTTTTTTTTAATCAACAGCTTAATCAGCTTAAAGTAACACTGCAGGCAGCCAGGATCAGCTGCACTGTAAGGTGCTTAAGATTAGATGTCAGTTAAATTAGCCTGATAACAATTGAATAATGAATTTTGCAAAGTAATTACAGAATGTATGGATTTTGACTTTTGCATTCTCACTTTTTTTTTTTTTTCTTTCTTTTTTGACACTGAAATCAATCACCAAACTCTGGAAGTTTGAGAAAAGAAGAACTTTATGCCCCAGAGTTTCCAGTTTAAGATTAAAAGTGCAGAAGTATTCTAATGTTGCATGTTTAGATCATTTAAATGATTTAAATGAATTATTTTTATTGGTAGTAGATATTAACCCTTCTGAATATTATTTAATATAACAATCAGGAGGGTTGAAGCCAATTTAAAATTTAAACAAATTTTTAAATGTCACAATTTCACTTTCATAGAAATCTGTACCTTTTATGTTTTAACAGTGAAGTTCGACAAAGTGCGGAGAAATCTCTTAATTATGCGATTACATGGATTGTTTTTATTTGCTTTTTTTGTCAGTGAGGGTGACGAAAATAGTTTCCACATTTGCTATATCATGTTATTTTCTTATATTGCCAAGAATAAATACGTAATAAAGTCAGTCAGACTGAGGAAGCTGAACATACCTCCCTAGGAATAACATTGATACCACATTGGTGTCATATTATACAGGCATTTGTTGAAAATTGTCTGCAGTGACTTCATTTTCCAAGGAAGAGATGTATGTTGATAAATCTTTTTAGATGTTATTTTACATTGGCCCACATATATGGATAGAATGTCAATATGTTTGTCCATTTTTTTTCCCCCTTTTTTCAGGCGTGTATTGAGAAATATCTTGATTTTTTTTCCCCCCAAATTGATTACAGTGTATTTCTCTTCTGTATGGAATCCCTATCAATCGATTTTAAAAATTGATAAATAAAAAATAATGGTATAGACGGGAAACCAGCTGTGCATATCCATTCTTTTTATACCATGTAAATAAAGATATTTCTATATGTCTTAAGCAGGACTTGCTTTTTGTATATATCCAACTTGCATCTTTACCTAATACTGGACCCCCTGTACATCTGTGGAAATTAAACAGTTTCTTTTTACTTCTGTTTGATCTCTTTGTGTACTGTTCTGTAGGAATAATCACACAAAGTTTTTTTTTCCTGCAGAATCTTCAGTTAAAACGTGGCTCTGTGTTCTAAATAATTTAGAAGCCACAGAGCAGTTTGTGTGTCATGGGAAGCAGTGTGATTTGAGTCTCTTTGCCTGTCATTGGAAGGTCACCAGGTTGAGCCTCAACAGGATATTGATGTGACTATATAGGGCCTTTGGGTGAGGCCCTTAGCTTCAGAGGTGCTGCGTGCCGGCTGACCCTCTGCTGGGACCCCCAAGCTTGCTTTCACCTGTATGTGTTTCATGGATAGAGAGATAAGGAGGGCACACTGGTTACAACACATTGCCACACCCAGCACATGACAAACCACCTCAGGGATGAGAACCTGTGTGCAGCCACGTGGCAGGTGATACCTCAGCACCTCAAAACCCGTGTGAGTTTTTCCCCCAGTAGCTGAAGTGCCAATCCTGCCACCAGCCCCCAAATTTCCCCTGAAAGTTGGAGGACCTGCTTGTGGTGCTGGATGTAGATTAGTATCATACCCAGAATGAAGCAGTTGCAGACTAAAGGGCACAACAAAATAGGATCCCTTCTGGCATTCGAACCAGCAACCTTCCAATTGCTGACATAGCGGCCTAGCCTCAGATCCACCTCTCCACTATCTCATGGATAGTAAAGATGCAAAAAAATTTCTCCAATGGAGATAAATAAAACCACTGTTCTGGGGTGTTTCCTGAAGCATTTTTAACAGCACGTCTTTCGTAAGTTCTATGTCAAAAGATAGAACTTACGAATAATGTAGTGTTAAGAAGGCTATGGGAAACTGACCCTTGTTTTATAACTTCCTGGAAGGGTTCGGTGCTACAGAAAAACTTCCATCAGTATGAGGATGGATGGTTATATTCACACACTAAATATACAGGGCTAGGTTTCTCAGATATCAGTGACTCGTGGCGTCTTACGAAGGCTTCAAAGGTGTTTACTTTTCTACGAGTTTCCATAAAAATCCCTTTAGTGATTCCTTAAGGCAGTGTTTCCCAACCCAGTCCACGTTTTTGCTCACTCCCAGCACACCTGTACCAGGTATTCGGTGTTCCTGATTGGCTGGGAGCAAAAACGTGGACTGGGTTGGGAAACACTGGCATAAGGGAGGGCTTCTTAAGTGCGACCTTAATATGCGCCGGAACACCTGATTGGTTGACTGATGTCTGGAGAATTGATAATTCCCTGCTTGACTGTGGTATGAGAGAAATGTTGTTCTTTAAAAATACACTGCAGGAATCGTTCGAAATATTGAATTCATTAGAACTGGGGAGAAGCTAAAAGTACAATACAAAATTAACAAAATGGAATCGTCTAACGGTAAATATGATTTTCGCCGATTTGCTGTGACTGGCACATTAGAGAGGCGTGTGCATTCCAGGGGCAATCCCCCCCCCACTTTCACAATAAATAAATACATAATTAACAGCGCGTTCCTTACCTTTCATTATGGATTCGCGCGTTACTCATGCCAATTTTCTTTGCAAATTTGCAATTTGCTTTGTAGGACGAGACCTACAAATACTGTAGTCATGTGTCAGACTAAATCATTTTATCATATGGATCAGTTATTATTAATTATGTGATGTTTGGTTGTGAAACTGCATGCTGCAGCCCAACAATATTAGGCTTATTTTAAATTATGGCATCTTTTCTTTATTATTTGAAACTTGTAAAATTGTTCTTTTATCGCATCCTTTCACGATGTGCTGCATGTGCGGTCATTGCGATGTCACGACATACATCGCACCCCAATCACCCCCACCACTGTTGAATTGTTAGAGTAGGCCTACATATTACTTAATATCATATCACTCATCTCACAGGCCTGCGGTTTCAAAATGTAATTTCTAAAAACAAAATGCTTAAAATCAATATGTTATTTTACAGCAATTTCCTTATGAGTGTCATTTAATTTTTATAATGGAATATTCATAACAAATTTAGCTCTGTCGATAAGAGGTCTATTATTGTTCATCAGTTAACACATGGAAATTAGTAATTATGTTTAGGGGTTGTAATAAATATATAAGGGGTTTCAATAAATAGGGCCAAATTTCTCTCATTAAATATTTCCGTAGCAGTCGAAAAATTTTTGCAAAATACTATTGATTGCACTGTAAGGGTTTGGATTAATGTGTAATGACAGGAAACAGTGAAAAACAAACAGGAAACGGCTTGTTCGAATTGTCAAATAGGGTACAAGTTTATTTTAAATCACGTGCTCAAAAAGACGCGTAAAAATGAAGGGCGAACATCTTATCTGAATTAAGCCACCTCATCATCGTTATCGCAAATTTAACAACAATAATAACAACGACAACAACAATAATAATAATCTATCTGTTGTTTTTAAACTAATCGAGCTCACATGCAGTTTTGACGTTGTTTTGGCATTTGGCTTGTTAGTTCAATAAAGGATCACCAGATGTAAACACCATGGTGAATTCTGACATATTCTGACAATTCAGACCGACGCAGTCTACATTTTTATTATAAGGGATTTCCCTTTGATCAAGAGACGGATTCGGTACCGAAGGAATGGATGCAGTTTTCTTGCCTGCAAAACAAAAGTCCTCATGACCTCGGGTCTGCAGTTCTGTCTTTCTTTTAAACATCGCTAATTATTATTAGGCTGCTTAAGCAAATATGGTCTTCAATATTACTCGTTATGTCTGCATGTTGCAGCAATTCAAAATAGCTCTCTTTACTCCTTTTGATCCAGAATGAAACAGACAATAACTTACCTAAAGCAATTTACGGGAAAAGGAAAAAAGATGCACTTCATGAAGTCCAAAAATTTAGTTTTTGAGTTCCGAAGCCCAAACATGTTGCGGCCATCCAGACCTTCCTTTTCCCTTCTTGTATTTGCCATTCGATGAAAAGTTAAGTCTCCCCTATAATAAACAATTCATTGGAAATATTTAAGGGCCCCATAAAAAAGAATACATATAATGAATGTTATGTAATCATATTTACATTAATTTCATACAAACTTAAAGACAGTGCACAATATACAAAACGTCTTGTAAAATATAGGTACACACTAAGGTGTATGCCTTCATTACGATTTTGTTTCTTTATGACTTACCAATCCGTTGTTTTTTACTCCTTTTGCACTTGAGTCCTCTCTGTCTGCGCTCGGGCCGTTCCTGTCTAGAAGGTCCATGAGATAGACGATGTAGCATGTAGCCAGTGTAAGTGTCTTAAGTTTAGATAGTTTGGTATCCGCGGGCACGTTGGGGATGCACCCCCTGAGTCGCGCAAAAGCGCTGTTAATACTCAGACCCCGGCACCTCTCCGTTCGGTTAGCTTTCCCCGTCTGCCTTATTGGTTTGGATCCGATTTTCACCGCGCCAGACCCCGACTCACATACAGGGTCCCAGGGCTTAACCCTCTGCGCTCCGTTGGAGTACTTAGTACTGTATGACACTTCCATTTGATTCTGCGGAGATCTTTCCACCTGGTTAATAAACCAGCCAGAGAAAAGGGCGTTTCTTCGCGGGAACTGGGACGGGTAATTATCACAGTTCATAACGGGATGGAGCGAAAAATCCTCCGATAATGTTCCTAGTGGATCAGACGATCAGTTTATAATGCCTAGCATACTCTGCAATTATGTATCTATGGAGGAAATATTTCTTTATTATGTCCGTGAATTTGTTACTGCATTAGCGGATATCAGTATAAATGTAGGGGCTTTAAGTTACCTTCTGCTACCCATCCACCCTATGATGGTTTAACGTGATTAAGAGAAATTGTGCTATTTATTGTGCCCTAAATATTCACACAGAACAGTTATATCCAAACCCAAACCCTTTTTTAAGACTGAACGGCTGCAAGCAAGATTCCATAGATTACTGCATCTTTTGGGTGTTTTAATTTTGTCCAACAATCGAAATGAAAGGATGCTGTATTTGTACAAGCTTGGGTATGGCTACTTTGGAATGCTTTCTTTTGTAAATCTTATCTGTATACATGTGTGTATGCAGTTGAGAGTGAAGCCTGAGGTGCAAGCTTAGGGTCAAGCCATTTATCGGGCATCCTAGGAGCGTTTCAGGGGGTAAAGGGTCTTGCTCAATGGTCTGGCAGAGATGCAAGTATTTTGCCAAGATTTGAACTGGCAACCTTTGGATCACATGTGGGCCCATAGGCTGAACTTGCTGATGTTATGACGGGGCATGGTGAAGGAGAGACAATTCACGTAGCAGCTCCAAGAAAAGGGGTTTTATTAACAAAACAACACAGAGAGACAGAAAAAAGGGAGCAAGAAGAGTCAAAAGTAAACTGGTAAAACAGAAACTAAGGCAGGGAGCAACACTGGGAACAGCAATACCAAAGGTAGGGAGGAACACAGGAAGCTACAATAATGAACACAGGATAACTACAACTAATAATCACTCAGGGAAACAGTCACAATGAGCCACTGGGGGACAGAACAAGAGCAGGCACTTAAAAACACTACTAACAAAACATGACACAGGACAGGTGAGAACCATAACTAATCAGCCAATCACAAGGACTGGGGGCAACAAGGAACAGGTGGGGTATATTACAATCAATCAGGCACTAGAGACTAGAAAACATTAACAAACACTGAGGGTGATCACCACTGGGAGAGATCAAGGAACTCAAGTAAAACAGAATATGGACAGGGCAACCATTAACAAGGACTCAAAAACAAAGACATTAATAATACCAGACATGGGGGAATAGAGTAAAATCTAAATATTAAACAAATGCATGATAGATTGGATATCTGCCTCTGATCCACATTCTCAGCCTATTGAGCCCCAAGGCCATAGGAAAAAATACAGTAGGACAACACCAAATGGGAAAAGATACAATACCTGAGCTGCTGAATGGGGGCAAGTAATCACCATGGTACATAATGGAAAAAGATATAAATCCTCCAGTAATGGTCCTAGTGAAGCAAAAGTGCCCCTTGCTAAAGAAGCGATGAGGCTGTAAATTGGCATATGACCCTAACAGCAGCTAAAATAGCCAATAACTTAATTAGAAGGAAAATTAACATGTGACCCAGAGTCTCAGCATTTCCGGAGTAGTTTTAAAATATCTCTCACGAAACATCTGCTTTATTTTTGGACAAACATGAACCAGATGAATACTACAGTGAAAATATTTGTTACGATCCGGATTATATAATTTGACAACTGTTCAATTTGTTTTCCGTCCCATTTCAATGAACTTATATTTTGTTGCCTAAACATAGGACTTAGCACAAAGTCTGAGTCAATCGTCTATCCATCATAAGTAAATCGAACCAGGTTCACGTTCCTTCAATCACATTTCTTATCAATCATCTGCTAGAAATGTCAATCACATTTCAAGAAAAAAGACACCTTCTGAGAAGCTGTATGACAAAATCAGTGAAACAAGTGCATTTTCTTAGTTGGTGCTCCAAGAGAACCTTTCCAGCATAGGAGATGGGTGATTTTCTTGTACTGTGTCACTTTATTTTTGCATGCATGGGTCAAATTTCTGTTGATGTTTTTAATCTATAGGTCCTGTACAGCTCAGTGGTTAAGAATCTGTTTCTGAGTGCAGAAGGGCATGGATTCCTGTCCCATGGTATACAGAGTAATCATATCTGTCTGTCTGTCTGTCTGTCTGTCTATCTCTGTGTGTATGTATCTCTGTGTAAGTGCTTCAAATGGCAGAAGTCAGTTCCCAGCCTGGGAGTTGAGCCAGTCTGTGGTTTCAGAGTAACAGCAGAATGCTCCCCATCCATCTCATCTTATCAGGGCTGTGTGGCAGCTCAGAAGCCACTCAAAAGGGTCCAGGACTCCTACTCTGCTGCCTTCCCATAACCCTTAAGATACAGCTGTTGCGGCTTGTTGACAAGGCCAAAGAGTCTGACGTACATCAAATAGGGGAAAGGAGAGATTGGTGAACATACTTTAAATGTATATGAATTTCCCCTTTAATGTTCTGCCCAGCCTGAGTACCAGAAAATGTTGTTACGTTTTTGTTTGCACTCAGCAATCAGGCCATGAGCAAATATGGTGAACTCAGTATAAGCACTGCATTCAGTACAGGACAAGCTTTATTTGGAGGTCCTGCAATGAATAAGGAATGACATCTTTTCTTTTCCTTGTAGAGTTTGATCTGCTGACAAGTTTAGGTTTGGCTCATGTCTCCAGCAAACCTGCATAGTTAGATATTTTCTGAAGCAGTTTAAATTAAGTACCCCGTTCAAGGAAAAATCAGTAAACTTGCACTTGCACCAATATGTTACTTGTTCTGTGTTTGTTTTTCAAAGATATGCAAATTTAAATATTAAGTGATTATATTTCTAATAAAATGTTAAACATAATTTGCAATATAAACAAAAGCCCTTAAACTATGTTTTTTGTTTGCTGAGTCACTTACATCATTCCTTAATAAAGGATGTGAGTAATCTGCCCATACGGGAACATTTTCTGTTATAAAAGGGATTCATCAGAACAGTGAGTAATAAATAATGAGAACAAGTGAGTAATAAACTTCCTACAGGACATCTGCGAAATCACTAAAAAGTAATAGAAACTAGAAGCTTGTTTAACACGTAAGAATTAAATAAAGTTAACACGCATGGTATAGCCGTTGGAACATATTTAAAAGCAGCGATGCCAAAGTAGTAGTGGTAGAGTACAGTAGTAGAGTTAGAACTACACAACCTGTCATTTTCCATGTCTCTATATAGTGTCTTATTTATTTATCATTTGAAAATATTCCAGAATGCATTTACAGGCAGGCAATCTTGTTTTGCAATGTATGAAATTCCAGAGTTGCTGTAACTATAGCTCTCTCAGTTCACAAGAAACAACCTACTTCTGTACACACATTTTCAGTTTCCAGTCAAATTTCAAGTAATATCAAAACGTGTCATATATGAAGTAGTAGTATCTGCATGATAATAAAGCTTTGGGGTTTCAAAATCCCAAACCTGTAGTGTATGTGTAGGTCGTGTATACATTGCATTGTGGGCACCAAATGTCCCCACAATGTGATAAAAACCTGTTATTTTGACATGGTGGTGGTGTGTGTGTGTGTGTGGATTAGGTTTATATTACATTGTGGGGACCAAATGCCCCCCACAATGTAATAAAAACCTGTTTTTTTTTGACGTTGTAGGGGCCATTTTTCGGGCCCCCACAAAGATCTGTGAATGCAATCACAAAATTGAAAATACCAAAAGTCTCATATTTTATTTGGTTACTTATGGTTAAGGTTAGGGCTGCGTAGGGGTTAAGGTCGTCATCTTGGGATTAGATTTTTCCCCATACAAATGAATGGATTGTCCCCACAACGATACAATTACAAACCTGTGTGTGTGTGTGTGTGTGTGTGTGTGTGTGTGTGTGTACAGTATGTGTGTGTGTGGAGTTTGCATGTGGGCCTCTCTGCAATCCTGAACAGGATAATAAGCATTTGGGAAGTGAATGGATATTAAGAAGGTATAATAACAACAAACCACAGTAGTAAAACAACTGAAATGACCCCAGAGGCAATGGTGAATAGCAGGGCTAGTAATAATGCCGTTGCTGGTACGGGTTAAATGTCCATTAGGAACTAATGCAGTATTGTTGTATTGTCATATTAATAATTCGGCATGAACTGCAATAAATTAAGTACACTTTTAAGTTTAGTTAATCATTCTGGTGTTGACCCGGCTGTAAATAGTAACATAATTAAAGGTTCCGTAACATTTTGACTAGAAATGTAATAAATAGTTAGATGCTCTGGGTGAGATGTGTGTGCATGTGTGTGTGTGTGTGTGTGCGTGCATGTGTGTTTGTGTGTGTGTGTGTGTGTGTGTGTGTGTATGTGCCTGTATTGCAGCATTTTTTCAAATGTCAAGGCTGTTAGGAAAGACTTTGAAGCATATAAACAACTGTGAGTGCAGCTGGTGAGGAAACACAGGAACGGAAGCCAAAACTGATTATTTCAAAAGTGTTTGCTCACTGAATGAAATGGGTGATGGTTTTAATGGGAATTGTACTATCTCTGTTTATAGATTAGTTGATAATGCAGATAAATAGCATTACAACATTCGTGTTTTTGTCACACAGTGCTCGAGATTATACTTCTGGGAAAGAAATTCCGCCACACTCAGATACATAAAATAATCCGCGAGATGAAGTTGACAATGGACAGCAGATTTATTTTAGAATATATCGGTTAAACAGTATATTTAGGTAACAGGAAATTAGCTCTTGAATCAAAAAGAATGCAGTGCAATGGACACAATATTTAACTAAACCTGGTAACACTTTGTTATTCTATAGAAAATGCATCATTGAGAAGTCATTTAATTTAAAATGTAGTGAATCCTGCTCTGTTGTATAAAGAAAAATCATTTGAGAAAAACGAAAACGCAGAAAAGGAGACAATAAATTACATACAGGGTTGGACTGGCTATCTGGCATAGGTTTATAAATCAAAGTTCAATTTACAGAATTTTTATCATGCAAAATTTACTGTGGGGCTGTGAGGGAACCCCAAAGTTCAATGGAAATTTTAAATCCCAGTCCAGCACTGGTTACTTACGTATTTGAAAGCTGCGAAATATGTAAATACACCAACGAGGGGCTGAAAGTCCCGATAAAAGGGGGGTTACTGTATATGGTAGGAAATTTAAGTCTGACACAGCTTGGGAATCCCAGCAGACCATGAGATGCTCGCTCTGCTTCCCATCAGACCTGCCACACATAGTGATTCATCACCTTCCTGTATGGAGGCTGGCCATCCAATCATGGCTGAAGGCATTCCTGAACACCAGAGCAGAGTTCTGTTTGAAACCTGCGCTAATATCTCCCATTCCGCTGCCCATCGGCTTCAGAGAGAAGAGCTCATTCCCAGAAACAAAGTGGGGGTGCCGATTTCTGCATGTGATTCAATATGTGATCATCCTTTGCTGTAATTCGACTATATGTATGATTATTAGGCCTGGGAGGTCGACGTAGCCTAAACCAAACCCCCTTTAACATACTGTATAACGGGCGGCTAATTTCTACAGATTCACATAGATCTTGGGATGATAAGCAATAAACAGAAAATAAGGTATGCCCTCTTGGCTGATGTTAGTGTCCTGTGAGTAGCTAAATGAATAAAAAAATATGTGCTATTATGTATTATGGTATACTCATCATTTCCGTTTCATTCAATGACTGGCTAGGCTTACCGTATAACTAATGTTTGATTTCCCTGTCTACATGCGGCATGTATCTGCAGGATTAAAAAATACTGGAATAGAGTTTGTTTTGAACATACCACCCAAATACCATACTGTATACCTCAGTTGAATATCGGGCAGTATGACAGTACGAAGAATTAGATACCGGCCAAGCCTAGGCTGTGCTACAGTCAGCTTTAAGTAGGAAAACAAATCAACATGTGGATATGTTTCACATTTGATGCGAAAGAAGACAAGACTCAAACTGTGTGGAATAGCAATAATGCTTGATATGAAAAGAAACAGTTGAATTTTCTTTTAATGTGTTTGAAAAGTTCACTGCTATTGAAATTCAGTGCCATGTAATGAAGTAGGTGTAGGAATCCAGCACGATCCACTTGGTTTTCACTAGTCCGATGCTTGTTTGTGTTTTTGAGAAAAGACACTTGAGTTTTCTTTATTCAAGTTCTATGCACTGGTATATTTTATTTATGTTTCATTTACTGATAAATAAAGTCCACATAATGCCATTTTGGAATTAGTGCAATGGTTTGTATTAGAAATGCTTAATTACATCAAAAGGAAATCTGTGTCCATAAAGACTGCATGTTCGAACCCAGTGCTGTGCCATAATAAGAGCAGTGTATACTGTATGTTTCTCTCAGGAGTCTGCAGAGAGGACCAGTCTGTGTGTGCAGGGGCATAACTGTGGTTTGAACACTGGGGGGGTTGAGGTCTCCACCCACTGAGGGGGAAACATAAAACATAATTATTGGGGGGTTGTATTATCTGATTTTGATTTATAGGGGGGTTAAAACCCCCACCCACCCCATAATTTATGCGTGTGTGTGAACATAGAAAATTAAGCAAAATTTTCAAAGAAATGTGAAAACAATGTATCAGACTATGACCAACCCTGTCCTTTAGACTGATCCAGTTAAATACCCTGCATTTTTTGTCAAATAAAATTAGACAAAAAAAAAACAGATAACCAAAATGTGACTAAAACTACATACCATTTCATCAAAAGACTAGGAATTTTGATGAAAATCAAAATATGCTCTCAAAATGAACACTGCACGTAGTTGACTGTTAGGAGAAGCAGGGTGTTTGCGTTAGCAGGTTAGCTAATTCAGTGACCTCACCATGTTTGTGTGTGTGTGATGTTGGAACCTAACTGCTGGCATCTTTTAATCTCAGTAGGGGGAACCTTCAGCTATAATGACTGTAGTAGCTTCACTGACCCCATGATGAAAGGCACTAGACATCAAGGGGGTCATTTATTTTATTAAATGAGGGTAACTTCTAACACATGCATAACATCTACAGCTATGTTTATGCTGAGTTATAGTACTTCATATAAAGTTAGAATTTCAAATGAAACAAGACCTATAACAAATCATTTGAAGCATGTATAAATGTAAGCATTTTCCCTGACATGGGACTTTAGATATATATGTTTAAATTGAATAGATTTTTTTAATGCAATAGATTTATATTTGCTGAGGATGATGTACTGTCCTGCAGAAAAATAGTGCACATTACTCTGCATATTACCGTGACCCTGTATACAAGAAGTGTTTAATTAAATGATGGTATTGACAGGCTGACATTAAAACTTGTCCTAATCCTGCCAATGTGGGTTCTGTGTGAAATGTGAATTGATCCTGGCCAGAGAAGCAGGCAGATCGAACATGTGCTGACCAGATGCCCAGAAGCAGAGGAGGATGAGAGAGTCACTGACACTGACTTTAATGAAAGGCCGGTAGATGTCAGCCAAAGAGAAGCCAACACCTCATCAGCCAACCAGTTAATGATTGCAAAATTAGTCAGAACGTTAAAAGACTGAAGTTAAAAGCCTGGGAATTAGGACCTAGCAGAGCTTTCGTCAAAGTCATGAAAAAAACGTAGACCTAATTGATACATCTGAACTTTCCACACAAATAACCTTGGCACCACCTCCTTTTCATAATCTTTTAACCTGAGAGCAAAAGACAAAATCCGCAAAACGTGATGTTATGCGATGCATTTAAGGTTTCGGAAGAGTCTGCCCCAAGGACTTTTGCCCTACCATTACATGACGTATTTCTTCCCTCGACAGTACAGAAAATATATAATTTAAGGACTTGTTACAGTGACAGTTTGACAGTGATCTGTCAAAGTCCTGCTTCCCATGGAGCAGCACTGTAAATGGAATCCACATGTCACACCCCCAATTCAGTAATTTAGCTGTTTCCACTATCTGTCCTGGATATGGTGAGCTTTGGGGTTTTTTGTGTAATTCTGAAGGTTGTATAACATCAAAACATTTCTCCAAGAAACCTCTGACTGAGGGAGAACACAAGACAAATACTCTAAATAATCCAACTGGCTATGATTTGTGATTTTGCCGGGATGAATTCTTGAACATTGCTTCCATACATATCTTATTGTATTATCATTTTAGAGCAAGCCAAACCACACAACCGCTGCTAACCTTGGCTCATTTTTAATACGCTCTTAGGGGAAATATGCGGTTAGTTATTAAGATTGATTTTTTTACTGCTGTCATGTCTGTGACACACTGAAAATACAATTGTCATTCAAACATGTTCACAGAACCAGATACAGTGGATAAATGAGGAATGACATATCATTGAAATAATATTGCTGTCGAATTTGTTCATGTTATCATAATTTCTATCTCAGAAATTGTACAAATATAAATGCATTCTGCAGTATGTAATTTGTTATTTTCAAAATGACTCCAGGACTTGCCACTGAAAATGACTTGTGATAATTTAACACTTCCATCTTTCCATCCACCCATCATTTGTCGTATGTAGGATTGCGGGTGCAGGAAGCCGGTCCCGGCAATAGGGGGTAGGGTGACCTGTTTGGCTCAGTGGATAGCACTGCCGCCTCCGAGCTCCGTCTTAACTTATGTGGGGGCCTTAGGCCGTCATTGGCAGGATATATTCTCCCAAGTGGACCACATGCTATATTTTTAAGCTAAAAGAGGAACAAGAGACCAAAAAAGAAAGATTTCACGTCGATAATCAGTGGGGTGCCAGCAGTAAAGTTTGCCAACTGCTGTCAGGTGGGGGGGGGGGGTTCAGTGGATCAATCTGCAGGCCAGATTTAATAAATTTAACAGTTCCATTTTTTTTCAAGGCAGGCAAGGCTCTGACGTTTGCTGGGTCCCCAGGCTATAGTGTGTGCATCAATCCTCCCCCGCCAATACTTCTTAGGGTAGCTTCCAGGCTCACAGTAACTCTGTAACAAATTGTAACAGTTGGAAGATGGATGAATGGATAGATAGACCTTAAAGTGCAAATAATGCTGTCATATGCTCATAAATTATCCTGTTCCAAGACATGGGACATGAAAGGCATAGGAAGTTAAGTTCTTCCAAAACTCGACTATGGTTATGTCTCTTTGCTGCCTCTAGAGGGCATAATCTTACAAACATTCACTGAAGGTAATTCTACTGATATACTATGCTTATTGGATACTACCAGGCTGAAATATAATGCACTATTTTCCAAACTCAGTTAAAATGAACTTAGTGAAAGGTCTCAGCTTATAAAGCACCCAGTAGGAAATGTTAAACAGCAGGAAAGCCAGTGGAAACCAGCATAAGTTGTTGAGAGAATCTGACATATGTTTTCGGGTGCATTTGGAAATAGTTAGAAATAGAGATATTATAGACATATTAAATAATAACTTCCTTCTTCAGTACAAATATAAAAATATAAACACTTAAATGCTCCAAGACCAATAAAAATATATGAAAAATGTAAGAATGACTGAATTAAAAAGCATTAAACATTTATGTTAAAAAATAGGAAATAGAACAACAGTTGTAATAAAGAGAATAGCCGTAACGACGAAAGCTTGTCTTCAATCAGTAGAAGCCGGGATAATAGACTATAAAGTTGCAGCAAACATTGAGTTAATAAGCAAAAGACTGGAGGCTTGTCAGCCGCCTCCTAACAGCTCAGTCAGTCAGACAACATGGTACTTATAGTATATCACCTGGCAAAATGTCAACACAGCGGTGGAACAAAATAATCATTGTTTTCCTGTGAACATGGGGTAGGGGGTAGTATCAGCTTATCAAACCAGCCCCACGATAGATTTTTCCGCGGCTTGGGGGGTTGCCCTTGGGTTGGTTTCTCCCTCAGGAACTAGGCAGCTGCTTAGTTTGTCTTTACCAATATCCGGCCCCAAGGACGACCATGTAAAATGACTCTGCCTTAGAGCCTTTCACTGTGCATCCGTAACTGTGTGCCTGACTACTTAATTCAAAAGAACTTTAATAGGATTTTTATATTTACAGGTATACATTGAAAAAAAAAAAAGATGAATTCATTGATTATTTCATACGGTTTTGGGCACTTAATTCAAAAACGAAAACCATTTTTCTCCATTATGTAACATTTGTCATCAAACTTGAAAGTTCTCGCTATCTTACTGGGTGAACAGTCAGGGCATACTAAGTTACTATGTTTTCACTGTGAGTGTGACAGAAAAGCCAATCATTTACATTGGGTTCAGAAGGAATGGCCGGCTACTTTGTATTTAAGACGATTTAACAGCAATTAAACGACTCGATGGTTTTAATATGTTAATGACTAATATGAAAGTAATCAGTATCAATAGCAGTATTTTTTTCTTCCAAAATGCATACCATTGATACATATGTGGTCAGAATTGGGTAATTCAGGTCCAGAGGGTCAAAGTCCAGACCAAGATTTTATTTCAACCAACCAGTTGAGCATAAAGAGTCACAGTCACAGAGACTCAACTGGTTGGTTGGAACAAAATCCCGGTCTGGACTTTTACTCTCTGGACCTGAATTATGTATGGTATCATGTATGCATAGGATGTAATGTGCTTTACTAATTTAACAATGCCAATCAAGTGCAAAACAATACTGGGTAACTTCAGAGATAAGACTTCATAGTGTCTAGGCAAAGATGTGCAATGTGTCCTGTCATCCCTGTTACTCTGGTAAGTCCGATTATCATAATGTCAGGCCTTGTGTTGCCATTAATTTGCTAAAAATGCAAAAAATGACAATGTAGCTGGCCTTTCAACTCATACCATTGTAATTTATGCTATAATGCATTATCTGTCAGTCTGTCAAGATTTATCCTCAAAAAACATTTTTTTTCTTAATTACCATGTGATCGGCATCCAAAATTTAGGTGCTCTTAATCATGTCAGTGAAAACGTATCATATTGGGAAAAAAATCCAAACTCTGTAAATGATCTCAGTGACAAAATCAACTGAAGTACTGTTCATATATGTGCAATCTATTACACATTTCTAATGAGAAATACAGTACATTTTAATACTGTCTGTATTACTGTCTGTCTGTCTGTAACAGGGTCGCGCAAAATTATGAAAACATTTAGTAGAAAAGCAGCCATGATTATTAAGTTCCCCAGCCTGAGAGATGGCACGATACAATTTCTTGTAATATTAAGATGTCTTTACTCCTCGGCTTTTTAAAAAGTGGTGATCTAAGGTACTTTAAATTTTTTATTTTCAAAGCTGAAAACGCAGTGATTTCATGGAATGACCCAGAAACAGTGATATCAAACTCAGGAAGTCCACTGACTGTTTAACGAGCACTTTCGTTAATATTTGACAGTGACTGAAATATTTGTAATATACTTACGAAGAATTATACATGAAATTTCTGCACCGGGACGACTGGGCATCGGCACTAGAAACACTGAAAACATACACATACTAATCAATAAAGAAATTACAAGTGCAGCACATCCTCTTGGTATCCTCACTGAAATGCTTTAAAATGGTCATTTAAAAACTATTGATTGTCCCTCTGAGTAAAAGCTGAGTAAAGCGTCAATGTGACAGATGCATGCACAACATGGACATACTGAGAATGAAGGATTCTGGCATATTTCGAAAAATATGGCTGGAGAACAATGTGTGTCACCAACATGCGGTAAATATTTGAGCTGTAAATATCTCATGCTTTATTTACAATCAAGCATATCACATACAGGATCGAATGTTCCTGAACTGCAGCGTCGGCAGGTTCTCGTGTTACACTTTCTAAAGATATTTTCAAGTCCTTCATTGAAAATGGGAGATGAAGGTGAACCGAGCTAAAAATGTGTGCAGCTTTAAGGAGTCAAATTTCCCTTAGCTGGTTTTTGGGTTTAGTCAACAGTCGTGAAACAAACATCAGTTACTGTTACGGGCACAGCTGCGGCTGTGTTTGCCGCAGGCAGCTCCAGCTGCAGATGAATGAACTCCCATTAACTTAAGGTCCAAGTGCAAGTGCCCATTTCGAATTTCACATGGAATGGGGCCGCTTTTATTCTGGTGAGGAGCCCAGTTACATGCTGTCCCTGCTGGACATCTCGTATTAACAAAAGTGCCCTGCAGGTTTAGTGCCCTTGCATTCCCTGAAGCGCATTTTACTGCCTTACTCAACTGCACGTTTGCTGATCAGATGCACTCCTAATCCCATACTCATTCATTGTCTACATATTTTACATATAAGTACAATTAAAATTATAATTAATCTCTGACATCTTATTGTGTTGACATATCTCCTACATGTAGAATAATGCCATTATATTATTAGAACACACTAACATTAAAATGTTTGCATTTTTCAAAATTATGTATTAACTTATACACAATAAATTATTCCAAGGCCAAGCTGATGGCATCTGAGTTTTTTTGTTTGTTTATTGCAATCTGTCAATTTTTTGTCATTCTTGGATAAAATGGATCACTGACTTGCTTCTCTGTCTACACCATGTCCACCTGATCCCTAGCTGGACCCAAACAGGGCACGCCTGTTGCTCGTTTGTCTTACCTCTTGTGTTAATCACCCCCAGCTGCCTCTTCTTAGCTCCCTTGTTAGTCATGTATTTAGGTGCTTCCCAGTCATGTGTTCCCCAGTCCTGTTTTTGACGTCTCCCCTGTGATCCAGCTACTTTCAAGTCTCTTCTCCTTTTACTTAATAAACCCCTTTTGTTTTTCATCCCACATCGTGTGACAGTCAATATATAAAGATGTTTATAAGTTTATACACATACATTACAATGTTATAATGTGATTTGGTCTGGTAGTTTTTCGGTTTGCATAGATACACTTGTCCACCCTTAATTTAGGTTTGATAATACTTATGCTGCTGCAATAACTGTGGTATTGTAGTGCATAAGTGAAGACGAGAAGAATGTAGGTCAATTTTCTGGTTGACTGGGTTTTAACAAAAACCATGACAGGGTCAAGTTCTCCTACATTTTTCCAATTGTAAAGACAATATTACATTTAATTATCCCACAGGTTAGTATCCAGGTTGATGGCTGTGAGGTCTTCATATGCTGTCTTGACACTGTGGTTTTAACATACGTCAGATATTCTAGTCTGAGTTTCAGAGGCTGCTGTCCATGGTGCTGGTCTTCCTTCAGAAAAGACAGAAAACCCAGATGTGTCACTTTGCTCCTTTGAAGCCTTACACCACTCATTGCATCATTCTGTAGTGTCCTTTTAAGTTAGGCCTTCAGGTGCATGCCAGCACCTTCCACAAGGTGGCAGCACCAACAATCACTAGCATCAGCGGCGGTTACTGCTGCTTCTGGATTTTATCCCTCCCTACAGTACAATATAACTTGCAGTTTCATAAACTCCCTACTGAGTGTATTTACTGTTGCACGTTGGATAAATTTGGTAGCGAATACATGCAAAAATGTTTACATCATTGTATTTGTTTCATGTGGAAAAGTTCTTTTGCAGGAGTAATAACAGCTGATCTGCATGCCCAATGCCGCTCTAACCTCCCCCCAGGTGATCCTAAATGATCACGCTCTGCAGTCTTCACCCTCTCCCCTCCTCTTACATACAACTGGGATCCAGGTTGCACTTGTAGCGGAGAACTGGCAGCATTGATGGTAAAGTTTCTCATTATGAAAAAATCGGAAGGTGCCGTAATTAGATACATTGCTTATGTTCCTTTACTGTGCTTCCCACTGGCACACAGTTTATCCATCTATACACATATATGGGGGAGGTATGTTGGCTTTGTGCACACATCCATTACTATGCCTGCTTAGCACAAGCAGGTATCAAACAATGATGGATGGATAGATGGATATTGGCTCTAGGGGATTCATAATCCAGGGTGGGAGAACCATGCTTCTGTGAGTATATAGTTTCCATGTTCCCCCAATGATTGTGCAGATATCATTCTGCATTCCAAAAAAAACACATAAAATTAACATATTGGAGTTCCGAGCATGTTCTGCGAGCCTTGTAAACAACCCCGTCTTTGTTAATTTAATTTAGTTGTGTATAACTAATGTCTGTTGTGCTGTGCTCGTAATATTTTGTCATATGATGTTTAGTGTTTAATGTTATATGTTGTATATAGCATGTGTGCACCCACCGTGCGTTGTTGAAGCAGTGGGGACAGCCAAGACGGTGGGCAGAGGTCATCTGGAGTGTGAGTGAGTTTGTGCTTGCTTGTTGTGTTCAGTCGTTTTATAGACTTGCAAACAAAAAGTGCTCCTACTTATTTGTGTTTTTCTTATGGTCCCGATGCCTGGGTTTGCCAAGCGCTAAAGGTGTGTCATGGAGTTTTTGGCCTTGTACTTCCTGATTTTATGGGATAAGCAGCTATGGAAGACAGAGGTATACATGCATGAAATGTGTGCGTGCCTATTATGGATATTTTTGTAAGGCTTTATAATGAAATTAAAGAATTAATAGATCTTTGTTGCTATAAGGAATAAACAAGAGGGACAATAAGGAATAAATCCTTATTAATAATAGCAAGTACACATATACTTTATTTTTGCAAGCAATTTATTTGTACATCAAAAACACAACGTTGTCAGGCTCTTGGTATATCATGTATGTACAAATCAAATTTCCATGAAAAGCTGGCTACAAGACAGTCCATGTTAAAGTACAAAAGATGAATAAAGGAAGTAAAAATGATGACTTTGTAACACTATAATGACAATTTTAAAAAAGAAAGAAAACACTACACACTACACAATCACAAGTAAAAGACTACACTTTTTAATAATCAGTAAGAGGCTTTGTATAATATTGTTGGTGCATTAACTGCTTTACTGCACACATAATTTCAAGTACGAATAAAAAAGAACATTTCAGTTCAGTAAAACAATTACCATTTAATGCATAACCATATCACAGATAACAACTATGTTTTATATACTCGTTTAAGGGCTTTCAAAACCAATACTGCATTACTAGCAACATAACAGAGTACTCAATTCTGAACTGAGTAGCATTGCACTCAACACCAAGATAGATTACAACAGTTGAACAAGTTCACAAAATCAGCTTTTGGAAACTGACCAAATGAGAATTTCCAGGCAATAAATGACACAACACTGAGACACCATGATTAGGCAAAAAAAATCCCAAACATCATGTGTTCAGTTTGTAATCAGCAATAGCATTTACGTAATGCCGTTATAGTAAACAGAATTCTCTTTAGCTGTTTGGTGACTGTTATTTGGTCGGTGTGTTACCAAAATCTTAATGTATGTATATTTTTGGGAAAATATATAAGTGAAAAGACATTCCTTTGAACAGCACATACATTCAACAGCTATAATATTTAATTGTTCCCATTATACAAAATAAAAAAAAAATCTGGAATATTTCATCAATTAAATTGAAATATTAAAAACTGTGCTTGTGTTTACCAAAATGCAAATTTGGTCTGGCTGAATGAGAAAACCATTCACGTCATGAAGAAACTTTGACAATGCCCCTGTGATTTAAAAAATGATTCTCATTACATTTCATTTTCTAGCAAAAAAGCCAATCGAGCCAATGAATTTGCTATGTATTTCAGAACTATATATATATATATATATGTGTGATTGTGTGTGTGTGTGTGTGTGTGTATGTCTGTATTTGTGTTGTACTCGATATTTTATGCACTTTATAAAAGTAAAATAAAATAAAATATAAAGCTAGTGTGACATTTATGCTGAAGAAGTTACTGTTTTAACCCAGAATTATCATTATGGATTTGAATGAATCATGAATGAGTGAATAAATAAACATTTTAATGGTCTCGTTATATGTAAATAATCATAATTATTATACGATGTAATCTGAATATTTCAAATATTTTACATTATTTACGGATTGCTGAATTAACATAACATAGCGAGCCACATTATGAACTGATTCCCTAAATAAATTTAAAAAACAAGCATTAGCGACAAACAGAGAGAAAAACTCCAGTCCCAGGAGGAGGTACAGGGTTGTAATGAGCAATGCCACCAGAGGATACCTCACCACCTTGTTATGACCTGTCCGTACTCATAGCAGAAGTGGGGTGGGGGGGGGGGGGGGGGGGGGGGGGGGGGGGGGGGGGGGGGGGGGGGGGGG